>PVKV010038049.1:0-14264 GCA_004027835.1 Alouatta palliata
TTTTTTTTTTTTTTTTTTTTTTTTTTTTTTTTTGGTTAAAAAGCAAAAACACCAAAGAACCTCCCCTTTCCCCTTATGCAAAAGTCTAGATTTTAAGACTTTAGGAACGTGAAGCTCGGGACAAGTAGCTTTCCTGAGGCCCTTATAACAGCCTGATTCTACCAGCATCTCAACAGTGGAAGTTGTCACGTGTCTGAATGGCAAAGTCTAACCAGATCATCACTGTACTAAAATCTGTTCTTGGGACTCAGCCTCTAGGCATAGGGACCACCTTGGTGTTGAGTAAATGCTTCTGTTATTAGTGATCCTGACTGACTGGGATGTGCTAACAGCAGAGAACAGCGTACGAGAATGCTTACAGTGACCTGAGCTCTAAACAAAGGACGCAAGACAAACCTGACCCTCCCGTGATTATACTTTATACTTGGAGTGGGGGGTAGGTAAGAAAATAGTGAGCATCATGACTTAAATCATAAGTCAGAAAGCATTACTGTGAGGACAGAAGAGCATTCTCTTGTCTACCACATATATAAACAGCTGATCCGTGGAGTGGAAGGCTGTCTTCTTGACTTTGGTCTGAACTCAAGGGTAGAACACAGAGAACCAGACACCTTGAAAAAATCAAAGAGAGTCTGGAAACAGGATGAAGCCTGAGGAGGCAGGAGGAGAAAGGAGGAAGACAAGTCACTTTCTGAGAGTTGAAATGTCTGAGTGGAAAAGGTTAGAAGACCGAAGAAAAATGTCTGTGCAAAAAAACAAAACCCCAAAACCTGAAACTACCAAAAAAACATCTAAAGCCAAAAAAATCCCAAATCCCTATGTAAGGCTTTATCCTTTACCATAGATCAGCTGAGACATTATATAATCTATTATATATCTATTATATACATATAATGAACATTCTGATAAAGCTCATACTGTAAGTTATCAGATGTTTAATTGGAAGGAATTTGTCAGTTTCTCATTTTTATTTTTTTTTTAATTTTTGAGAGAGTCTCACTCTATTGTTCAGGCTGGGATGCAGTGGTGCGATCTTAGCTCAATGTACTCTTGAACTCCTGGGCTCCAGTGCTTCTCCCTCCTCAGCCTTCTGAGTAGGTAGGGACTATAGAAGTGTACCACCATGACCGGCTAATTTTTAAATTTTGTTGCCCAGGCTGATCTCAAACTCCTATCCTCAAGCCATCCTCCCACCTCGGCCTCCCAAAGTGTTGGGATTACAGGCTTGAGCCACCACGCCTGGCCTTCATGACGTTTTTGAGAAAAAGGAAAAGAAATATCAGTTAAATATTGTTTCTGTCAGGCAGACTCACAAGTGCTTATACACCAGTGATTAATGGAGTGCCGTTAACCCACCAAAGAATTCTCTAGTGTTGTACTGCTGGATTATATACCTTTTCATAGCTTATTTGACATTAGTATTAGAAATTTAATTAAGACATCGAAAGCAGGTTTCTCAAGTGTATCAGTGAAAGAAGGCTGGGAAGGGAGTGCTTTTTGTTAGAAGATAGGAAGACGGCTTACAAGTACTTTACAAACAAAGTACAGGTGAAACAAAGCACAGTGCAAAGAAGATGTGACTAACAGCAGCTAATGGAGAAGTTAACACTGAAAATAATTTCAGTATAAGCCAGTTTGTTGTTGTTGTTTTAAAAAAACAAACGGGCCGGGCGTGGTGGCTCACGCTTGTAATCTCACCACTTTTGGAAGCCGAGGCGGGCTGATCACCTGAGGTCAGGAGTTCAAGACCAGCCTGGCCAACATGGTGAAACCCTCTTTAAAAAAAAAATAAATAAAATAAATAAATAAATAAATAAATGGTTTTATTTTTTGAAAATTTAAATATAAATCTACTAAAAGAACAAGTTGGACCATAAGCTGTGAAAAATCACACTGCAAAGAGAGGAAGAGAGGTTTCTGAGACATACTGCTCAGTCCTAAAAGACCACAGCTGGAAACCATGCCAGGAAAAGAAAATCAAAGGAAATGATGGAGGAGGAAAGGAGGAGCTGGCAGAACGAGCTGTCTTCAGATAATTGAGGAGCTGAAATGTAGATGGGAGATGTTTTCCTCTGGTGCCCCCAGAGCACCAGAACATTGTAAATTGTGGCTTCAAAATAAATAACTTTCTAACACCTTCAACCATTACAAATTGAAATGAATTACTTTATTAGGTGATAATCCCCCTTTGTTGTGAAGTCCTTGCATTGATGAGGAAGAGCTATCTTGCAAAGATATGGAGAGGAGTCTTGTCTTTAAGTAGAAAGCTGGATGAGGTGATTTTTAAGATCCCCTGTTTCAGTTTGGGTTCCCTTAAAAATAAAGCATGAGACAAGGGTTGGATGCAGGATGCAGGAAGTCTACCAGGGAGGTGACATCAGGAAGTGGGCAAGCGGGAAGAGCAAAACAGGGACAGAAGAGCCAGTGAATTATATTAAGTTTCAACTGTGTGCAACGAGGCTCACTCCTGTAAGAACCATGTAGCATGCATTCCAGAATGATTCTTGAAAGAAAGAAGACTGGGATTGTTATCCATCAACTCCAAAATCTCCTTGGTTGAAAACCATTAACTCCCCAGCACTTCCCAGACTACAGCCAGCTGGCTAGGAAAAAGCTCTTCCACCTTCTTTTCCTGACATGGTTTCCAGTTGTGGTCTCAAGTATGCATCAGAACAGCCAAGTGCTGGAGGTGCTGCAGGTGCCAGCATATGTGGGGCTGCTGCTGAAACACAGGAGGCCACGGGGGCATAACACAGGGGGAGAAAAGTGCGGCCATGCCTTCTAAGTCCTGGGTTTTTGTGGTTTAAAAAATGCAAGATCCTACATCACTCCTTGCTCACCACTATAGTTCAGGTTCTAGCAGAGGTTACTGGGGGCGCCCCCAAAATGGAGACCTCATTGTTGTGACACAGGGAAATGATTTCAGGTCATATATTAGGTCAAAGAGTTGACAAGAAATAAAAATCATAACACAGAAACCAACCTTATAATCCCATAAACAACCAACCCCCGGAAGAACAAAGCAAACCAAAGCCTCCTGCCTACCTAGCAATATGGATTTGCTTACTTTCTATTTTTGATCCCTTCTCTGCCATACATTTTGCACATTCTAACATCTATAAAATGGATGTCATAATGTTATTGGTTATTTTTCTTAGTGGTATATAAAATGATGATGCTTCTTACATAATTATGATGTTTTAGATTTCAAAGAATACATTATTCCGGATATTCTCAACTTAAACTGATACTCAATTCATTTGCTGGCCAATTGAAGACCAAAACAATTCCCTACCACCAAAGCTTAGAAATGCCTCAATTTTACCATTTTTTTCCAGAGATAAAAACCAGAAATAAAAGGAATTTACAATGACTACTGATTAAATGTAATAAAACTGCCCCCCCACAAAGAGGCCTAGAGAATTGCTGTTATTTAAAATGACTGATGATTAATGATAAGACACATACTAAATGAAGAGGATAATAAGCAAGATTCACCAATGGCTTCTTAAGATATTAGTTAAATTTTACCAAAGGCAATATTCATTTCAGATTTCCTGAGAGAAGTCATTCCTTATGGACAGTTTTTAAAGATAGCTAACTTTCTAACAAAGAGTGCTAGAGAATGAGAGTGTAATTAAAGCACTGGCTTGTTCTTATCCCCTGAATTCCCTCCCACTCCTTGCAGAATAATAACTCTTACAATTAGACAGACATTGTTAGATGCATATCCTGCAGGGCACCTCCTCAGGCATTCGGCACACAAAGCATTCACTAGACTAGTTTAGGAAGGAGATACACCATCCTCCACTGGAAGAGACCCAAGAGGTGAAAGACAATTAAAACAACACACTAGGCAGATGGAAAGCTTAAAGATACTCAAAGAAACCTGAGACTGGTGAAGGAATATCCTTCTACAAAGTAATTCTTCTGTAAGTGCTTTCTAAAAGTTAGATCTAAGTAGCTATTTACTCTAAGTAAAGGCATATACTAGTATTTTAAAGCCCATAGACTGAAAATAACATGTAGTGGTTTACTGAAACAGACAGAGGTGAATATCCCAAAGCTGCCAATAATGTTTAGGTGGGATTAAGAGATCATCATTTTTGTATTCCTGGGAACTTAATTCTAGACTATGCCTTTCTACTTACCTCCTTCAATATCTAAGTCTATCAGTAGGTATATCTGTATCAATGTTATACAAGCTGAAGCTAGGGATATAAAATGACTTCAATGAAATTACACAGTCCTCGGTGGAAAAAATCCTGGTTGAAGCTTTAAAAATTATATAAAAGTCGATAAGCTAAATTTATAGGTATCGCTGAACATTTTTTTACTACAACATTTATCTATAAGAAACATGCAAATTAAAATATCACCTCTACGGCTTCCCAGGCCCATTTCCTGTACTTTGGATCATGAGTCAGTCTCCACATATACATGTAAGTCTCTATAACTTCAGGCCATAAGATGTAGTATTTTTCATTTTGTCTTGTAGCAATGGCTTCAACACCACCATCAAATCTGAAAGCTTCTGGTCCCAGCTTCATAACTAAAGGACATGGAATGAGTGAATAAGGGTGATTGTCCTGGAAGTGCTTAGAGTCTGTAACATAAATGAAACTAGAAAGTACAGTCATCCCTTAGTATCTGTGAGGGATTGGTTCAGGACCCTCTGAGGATAACAAAATCCATGGATCCTTGAGTCCCTTATATGAAGTGGCACAGTATTTGCATACAACCTAGGCACATCCTCCCATACACTTTAAATCACCTCTAGTTTACTTACAATACTTAATACAGTACAAATGTTATGTAACTAGGTGTTATACTGTATTGTTTAGGTAATAAAGATAAGAACAAAAAGTCTATACATGTTTAGTACAGACAGAACCATCCGTTTTTGGGGAACATTTCTGATCTGTGGTTGTGGAACTCAGGGATACAAGGGTCTGACTTTACTTTAGTAACACTGAAGAGAGATGTCAAAATAGTCATTTTAAAAGAGAGTTATAAACTTCATATACTATATAATATTCATATACTTTAAAAATTGTAAAACTCATCTAAAAGAGTCCCTTTTAGGAAATAGCACAATTTATTTATTTTTTTCATTTAACCTCCGTTTACTGAGCACCCAGCAGGCAGGTGCAAGGCACCATGAAATATTTGAGTTAGGCAAAAACGTAGTGATTGACAATCCTAAGTAATTTTATTACAAAAGGCCAGTTATTTACACTTCATGGTCCAAATTCCTATTTTATAAGAAGGTAGTGGGATTCATGATCTATTTCATGGGGGATGTGAAGAAAATTAATAATGGTTTATAAAATGTAAGTTTCTCTTTGCAGGGGGATAGAGACCCTTGCCCACTGTTATTGGCAAAAGCAGAAGTCAGTAAATTAGGCTGGCTTTAACCGTTTATTGCTTGGATTTTTGTTTCTTGGCAAACTCAGGGTAAATATTTTTTAGGTAGAAAAGCATTGTCTTTGAAAATAAAAACGTAACTTAAATGAAACTACAAAGTACAGTCAGCCCTCAGTATCTGTGACAGATTGGTTCCATCGTTAATCATGATCATTAAGTTTCATAGGCAGAGTGGATATTCTTTTGATGGCAGCAATGACAAAACTGCATGAAATCAAAGCATGTGGGAATAGACTATAAATGAAGAATAACAGGTACTCACATGTTCTATTATATGATTCATGACAGATACGGGCAATTTCAGCGCCAAGTTCAAGGTAGTGTTGGCCCAGGCCTTCAGGAGCTCCATCAGCCCCGAGTGCAAACATGCCTCCTGCAAAGCAGGTCAGGTGGCCCATCTTGTGCTCCAGGAGGCCCCCTTTCCACTCTGCGATGTAAGTTAGTCCACTGCTAGACTTGCGGATCAAATGAGTCTCAATGGCCTGGAAAAAAAAAACTTATTTTTAATATTTTGTAAACTCTTTTCAAATTTATACTAAAAATATCCACAACCATTAAAAAAAGAGAATAAAACATAACTCACAGTCTGAGTTTGGTGTTACGAATCCATTCAATCTGAAATTATACGCTATTGCTTTCTGTCTTCCTCCTCTAGTTTATGTCTTCAGTTTGGTCAGTCAGAATTAACACTGCTGGGCCAGCACAGTTGGTTTTGCTAGGTTCCGTGACCAAACACTTTTATTCCTCATATTCAAAAAACTTTCCCCTTCCCCAAAACAGGCCACTGGTGCAGCAGTAATAGTTGGTTTGGTACATTTTCATTTCCACAAGTGGTGAAATAACACAAAGCCCAGGCCCTAAGGTGGATGGAGAACACAGCATATTTGTGCATGGGATCCAGGCTGGTGGCAGAACTCGTCCTTTGACTGCCTTACGCTTGAAGCGATATCAAAATAGACTGGCAAAGAGGAGGTGTTCTGGAGCCAGAAGAATTGGCTTTTAATTCCAGCTCTGACACTATGTAACTGACGGGAGTTGACAATTTGCTTACTATATCCCTAAATCTCAGCATCCTAATCCATAAATGGGAACAACAGGATCTCCTGAGAGGACTCTGTCACATTTTGTTTATGAAGCAGTCACTACTGCAAGTGGCACTTGATAAAAATCATTTCTAATTATCATTTATATCTCCAATGTGGTGACACTTGAATCAAGTTCTTCCCTAATAATTCTATTAAAAAGCATGCTACTATACAATGAATAAATATTATTCATTAATATTTTAAAAATTAAAAATCTTTAAATTTGGGTGAAATGACAATATTTACAAAAATGATATACAAAACATCTTTTATTTCTATCCCAGGTCCGTTGGTATTCTCTTAAACTAGACAGAGAAATAAAACACACCTTATATTTTAAAAAGCAAAAATAAAGTGTGTTTGGCATTGCTAATTTCCAGTTACTCTAACAGAAAATGCTTTCCTTGCTGCCCCACAATTACCTCACAAAAGGAAAAAGGATATGACTGCGTCTATACCTGTTCACTGCTATCATAAAAGAGGGATTTTTTAGGAAGCACATTTGGGAATAGTAGGCACAGAAAAAAACCTGTGATAGGGAAGAATGAATGAAAATGAATACATAGGAAGCTAAAACTTTCCTACCTTTATTAGAAATAAACAAATGAAACCAAGATGGGAAGAAATAAATGAACATATTACTGTGCTCATTAACTGTGGTTAAGCTAATATTATTGATGGTTTAGTTATTACATTAATATTTCATTCTTATTTTATGCAACTGAATATTTTAGCTATTTATACTTCTCATAACACAAATTGCAATAAAGTCCTTCAAGTAGATACTTGTTCATCACCCAAGAAATTATTCTTTCTACATGGCAAAAGTAATAGCTTTTTAGCATGAATTAGAGAAACATTATTACCCTGTTATGGATATTAAATAAAGTATGATATTATTTCTGGCATGATTCAGACCAAGTTGCTACCTCTTAATAAAAACTACAATGAGGCCAGGTGCAGTGGCTCACGCCTGTAATCCCAGCAGTCTGGGAGGTCAAGGCAGGAGGATCACAAGGTCGGGAGAGTGAGACCATCCTGACTAACATGGTGAAACCCTGTCTCTACTAAAAATCCAACAATTAGCTGGGCATGGTGGCACACGCCTGTAGTTCCAGCTGCTCGGGAGGCTGAGGCAGGAGAATTGCTTGAACCTGGGAGGTGGAGGTTGCAGTGAGCCGAGATTGCACTACTGTATTCCAGCCTGGCCGACAGAGCGAGACTCTGTCTTAGGAAAAAAGAAAAACAAACAAAAACAACAACAACAACAAAAAAAAAATACAATGAAATTCCAAGACTTAAAGCAACTGTTTCGTGTGGCCATGGGAAAATATAAATAAACACAAAGACGGATAAATAGTCTTTAGTGGATCTAAAAAAACTGTGTCGAGGCTATAGATAATGGATTAGAAAGAAGGAGTATTACACATTTTGTGATTTAATCCTTCTATAATTGATTTAAAAAATTAGTTTGATGAAGACTTCAGAATCGTAAATGTCTGATAAGTCTTCTGCCCAGGTGTCATTTACCACTGTGAGTTCCTAGTGTAGTCTCCAGACAGGGCTATGATAACCAGTTGAAAGCTCAAAATATTGTTATTAAAATAATCAAATAAAACATACCGCTCTGGGATAAATGCTTTCCAAAATCTACCTGAAGTTACAACAGAGTAACGGTATCGTCAGTCATCAACTGTCCAGAACAATAATGTATGGCATCCTCCCCTTGATAACAATAATCTTCTAAAGTAAAACTTAGCAGAAAGAAACTTTGTTATATAAGACATTCCTACTTCTCAAAACAGAAATTTAGTTGTTTCAGCTTTGCTTTCTAAATTGAAAATATACAATGGATTAAAAATTAGCTTTTACTATTAAGAGAAGCCAGAATCACTTTGACGTTTTTTGTTCTTAATGGATTTTCCTGTCAATGATTTGTCTGAATCCAATATACTCAAAGTTGTGGGGGTATGGTTTTAGGAACTAGGAGAAAAATATTTCAAATAATATTTTAAAGCTGTCTTTCTTGGAACATCAAGACCTTAGAGGGCCAATTTAAGATTAATTAAAATGTCTGCCAGTAAGGTAATTAGAAGATGACAGAATGGAAACTACAAAATATGGAGAATTCCCCAGGTTAAAATCTGAAAACTCATAGCAATGAGGAAAAATAGAAAAAGAGGCCATGTGGATCATATGCTAATTTGCTTCTGATGTTAATCATGTGCCTTTATGAAGGTTATGCCAAATGTAGGCCAACGTTCTAAGGCGCTTCTGGTTCCTACATGTGAAGTAGTGAAGACTTGTAAAGGAAATCAGTATCATACTCAACGTAGTTAACCAGAACAAAGCAAGCTGCATTTATATTTAAATAAATAAGTATGCCTATGTCAAAGCGAGGCCCAGATCTCTTGTCAGAAAAACCAATTTTACAATGGCTACATCACTAGGACTACAAATTTCCATTTTTCCCTGTGAATCAACAGTCTGATTATTGAAAAAGATTTCTAAGCTGTGAAGAAAAATAAAAGTTAGAAATTCTGAGAGCTGAGCCACTATTTTACAACACTGCCTGAGAAGCCTTGATAATAATTAAAAGAATATATGTGAGTTACCACATAAAACACTTAATCACAAAAGCACCTGATTCCACTAAAAAATTTTGTTCCTGACCAGTACAAGTATTTTAGATAAAATAATTTTCTTCCTGACTTTATTTACTTTCTAATTTATTTTTAGTTTTGATTGAGGCTTAACTGGAGGTGTTGCTTAGTTCACCAAACTGGCCTCCTCCTAAAGACTTTAAGTAGTTTCTAACTTACCTTACTAACTTACTGCCTGCCAATTAGTAAACGAAGATTTAAATGTAGAATGGAAATTCTTACAAATAAATCCACAGTGGATGAATTAAAAGGAACAGATATTGATACAGCCAAATTTTAATCTTAATTTTGGTTTGACATGTAATATCTCTGAGGGTACAGCAACCTTATCTGTAAAATGGGGTGAGTAATATCTTGAGTACTGTGAGAGGAAAAAAAAAACCCAACTCCACCCTTTCATTTAAAGGAGCTACCTAACATACTGCTTCGCACACGATAGGCAATTCAAAACACAACTACTGCCTCTCACTTCTCCTCCACTGTAAAGAATCTTTGATACTATTAATGAACTTCTCTTAAATATGAGTTTGTTCAGATTTTTAATGTGTGGATTTCCTTAGAATACTATCCATATATCTCTGAGGACAAGTTTACTTCACATGGAGGTAACCATTGGGACTGTCTGTCATCTTGGGCAATTTTAACTTAGGCAATTGTCAGAATACAAATTCAGGATTTCCCCCTGCATAATTTAAATTGCAGTCCTAAGGAGAGAATTCATATTTATGATAGAATATGACTTTTGCAGATATGTGACTCTTAACTGAGGTTTAAACCATGCAAAATCTTGAACTGCCCTATTAGAAATAAACATCAAATATGATTACTATTGTTATGATGATATTAGCAGATATTGAACTCTACCTAACTGGAAATATTTTGTAACTCATTCATGCAGTATACCACTTATTCATTAAAACCTTATTAATATATAAGTTATAAGTTATGGCTGAGTGGCAAAGATGGTTTAAATATTGGGTTACCTGAACAGCATCAAAATACATCTTCTTAGCTTCCAGATCTGTCTTGCCCGACATTAACCAGGCCTTCAGCAAATATTCACAGAAGCTGTCTCCAAGTCCTCCAACTGATACATGATCTGGAAAGAGAGGGAAATGAATTTTAGAGTGATTTAGGTTTTAATTCAGATAATGCAGCAAAATTACATTAGCGACTAGGATGCAACCCTATGTCAACTGCAAATCACTGTTACATTTAAATTCCAACAAATCTCTTATTTTCAGAAAGATATTCTGAAATGAGCAGATGGGCTACTAACTAATGTAACATACTCTAAATAATTACCAGTAGTTTTGTAAACATGGAAGATAAAAGATATCTAATCACCCCTAATTCTAAAAATCTGTTTTTCTAGTGAAACATACCCAACTAAAATGTTCACAGTATATATTTAAATACATTTTATTTGCTTTAGTTCTGAATGACATAAAATTCTGGCAAAGCTATGAGTATTAGCAAATCTGTTTAAAAAAGTGGTTTGTAATAAAACAAGAAGCTCCTCAGGTTCTTGCCATTATTATTATTCTTAATTTCACTCTGTCATCCAGGCTGGAGTGCAGTGGCATGATGATAGCTCATATAACCTCAAACTCCCAAGCTCAGGTGATCCTCCTGTCTCAGCCTCTCAAGTGGCTGGGACTACAGGCATGCATCACCACACCAGGCTCATTTTAAAATTTTTTGTAGAGATGGCATCTCACTATGTTGCCTCAGCTAATCTACAACTCCTGGCCTCAAGTGATCCTCCCACCTGGGCTTCTCAAAGAACAGGAATTACAGACATGATGCATTGTGCTCAGTGTATCATTATTTGATAAACTTTCTAGTGCTATGAATCTGAAGGGTCAAATACTTATGGGACAAGGGCCATCAGAAAGAATACAGGGCAGAAGAAGTTTTTCCTCCTAATACTCCATTCCTACAGTCCACTTTCACTGCCATTATCATGCCAGATTCACTACATTATCAATAATCTCGCAACTGTGGGATAGTTTCCCACTCTTATTTTAAGAGTGAGAAAAATGAGGCTTACAGAGGCCAAATGTGCTGACAGCATTGGTAAGGACCATGGAGCCCACAGCCCACACAGCGTCTCCTATCTGGATCTACTTTTGCTTGCTGCTCAAATTAACTTTGATTTTTCAAGCATATTTGCTTACAAAAACAAACACAATTTATTTGAAACAGTACCTAGAATTCAGAAAATTTGATCATTAACAAGATAGTCTTTTAAGTTTCATACATCAAAACTAATTTATTTTTAAAGATAAAACCTTCGTTGACTCAGTTACACAAAGTCAATTCAGTATTTAAATTGCTATCAAGACAATTTTTCTCCTGGGGGCTACCCAACAACTCCATGTGGATGTCTATCTACATGGGCACCTAAAACTGAATAGGGTTACAAGGAAATTGATTATCTTTTCTTCCTCCACCTTCTCTTCTGCAGTGGTCTCAACTTACCATCTGCATTCGGTATAAATCGGGTAGTCATTCTTTACTTCTCTGTCATATTCAATGAGCTACCAGACTCCACTAATATGACATTCTGTATCTCTTAAATCCATCTGTTTCTGTGTTCACCAATATGATCTTGACTCAAGCTACCATTAGCTCCTGCCAATTATCTGATTTATTGGTTTCACTTTTATAGCATATGCTATTGCAACTTAATATAATTAAAATCAGATAAAGGATCCAGTTTCTCAGCTGTACTCGTTCTCAATAGGTAGATGTGGCCCTTGCTCACTATATTGGGCAGGGAAGATATAAAACATTTTTAGCATTGTAGAGAGTTTTTTTTCCCCCCATGACGGAGTCTTGCCTGCTCTTCACCCAGGCTGGAGTGCAGTAGTGGCATGATCTAGGCTCACTGCAACCTTCACCTACCAGGTTCAAGCAATTCTTGTGCCTCAGCCTCCCGAGTAGCTGGGATTACAGGTGCCCACCACCACACCCAGCTAATTTTAGTAGAGACAGGGTTTCACCATGTTGGCCAGCCTGGTTTCGGACTCCTGACCTTGTGATCCACCCGCCTCAGCCTCCCAAAGTGTTGGGATTACAGGCATGAGCCAATGCACCTGGCCAAGAGTTCTAATGACAGTACCCTTCATTCTATTCCCCACATTAATGTCAAAGTAGCCCTCTTAACACGTGAATGTGATCACCCTTTACTTGAAGATCTTCAATCCTATGTGTTTGGTGCTGTGCAAGATCTCAATCTTCTCTATGCTGTTCAGTCTTGCTCTACTTGCTCTCTGCTCACTTGCTATACAGCCCTTCTTTTCGTTCCTCAAAAACATCAGGCTCCATCTCATCTCAGGCAGGGCTTCTATAGGCTTTGTTCTGTCTCCCTGAAATAGACCCCAGGACTCCCTGTCCCGGGAATTAAATGGCACTTCCTCAAAGAAGTGTTCTCTGACAATCCCACTAGGTTCCCTTGTCACCCACTTTTTGATAGCACACATTTATCATCTGCAATTTCATAATGTGGTAACATTTTCTTTTGTTTCCTCTATGAGATCATGAACCAAAAAGGCAGAGACCACACCTATTATGTTTCCCAGTCCACACCAACCCCTGAAAAGTGTCTTGTACATGATAGGTACTCAACAAATACTTGAAGAACAAAGCAAAATTCTTCTATGTCAACCTTAATAAAGGGCTATAACTATTCAAGCTAAAGAGCCATGTTTTAAAGCAGTTAAGTATGTGATTTTCTTATTGCAGAAAGTGTAGAATTACAGTTTTAATTTTAATGTAAAAATATATTTTAAAAAATTTAAGTCTGATTTTTGAAATGACCTTTACAGTTCCCTAAATAAATCAACGCAGAACCTCTGACATTTACAAACTAAACAGACTAAGTACGAACTCATCCATAATAAGCCCTGTTGTTATCAGCATGATTGTAGGAGACAAACGCAAGTGATGCGTGGAAATGCAAATCATGATTTGGCGTTGTCAAAACAGCACCGACTCAATGAAGTGATAGGAAACGATGGCCGGGATCCAGACGTGTCCTTCAGAGTTAAAGCAATGGGAGCAGAAAACCAATGGCCAGAGGCAGCTTGATGCTTTCTTCCCCTTGGGTTATGATTTTCTAATAGATGAAAGAAGCAAGTTTGGGAATTTGGGGATTTTTTTTTTTTTTTAAAGAAAAAAGTGTTTCGTAAGAATACATTTGTTTTAATTTTGGTAAGTGCTAGTTTTCTATTTTTAAAATTTTCTATCTATAAAAATCTCGCATCGGAAAAAAGACAAGACAAAGGAAGGTAGAGGAGAAACAGGTCTTCTCAATAATTTAGCATATCACCCACTGAGTTTCCTTCAGGCCTGGATGACTGTTTGTCAACACAGTCCTGTGTAAATATCTTAACAGATGTGGGGAGAGGATGCCTGATTTTATCAGCAGGAAAGAATCAACTTACTTCTAGAAAGAACATAATATACTATTTTTATGTCCAACTGCTCTAAAGGTAAGATGTACTGTAGTCACTCAAATATTATGCTCATCTCTGAAGGAGTAATTTATTCTTTTATTCATAAGAATAGATCCCATAAAAGGATTTCTTTTTTTTTCTCTTTATTTCCAAGTGGGTATTTTGTCCCAAAAAGGATTTCTAATATTTAAAAAAGAGAAAAAACAAGTAGCAAAAGATTCAAGACAAAGAAGAATTAAAATACTCAATAGCTCCCTTTTAAAATTTTTGTTGACTTAATCTGAATTTCTCTCTTTGAAACAATCCCCCAATGATGCTAGTGACACTATACATAGCTAGCTTGTAGCTAGCCAGCTAGCTACAGATAGACGGATAGCTGTTACAGAAATCAAAGGATGATAAATGTTCTGTGTACAGACATGAAACCCTGCCATCTGGCCTACATGGTAACAAGATCTGTTTATATGATCACTGACCAGGACTGGATGCTGCCTTTCAGCCACAACTGAGAAGCAAGGGCAACTGCTAAAAAAGAACAAGCAGAACAACCATTAAAAGCAGAGGCAGGCCCAGCATGGTGGCTCATGCCTGTAATCCCAGCACTTTGGGAGGCCAGGGAGAGTGGA
>PVKV010038050.1:0-14222 GCA_004027835.1 Alouatta palliata
GCTACCTGCCTCCATTTACTTTTTGTAATGTGGCCACTAGAAAATTTTAAATTATATATTTGGCTCATGATTTTTCTTTTGGACAACTCTGATTTAGACCATGTACATCTAATAGTAATACATTTGCTTTACATCTACTGTCTTCTTATGTACTTTTTCTTTGTTTCACCTGTTCTATATTTCTTCTCTTTTTTCTCGTCTTCATTTGGGTTGATATGGTATTTTAAAAAACAATTTTGTTTTCACATTATCAGTTTAAAGTTATACACTCTTTTCATATTATTTTAGTACCACCCTAAAAATTACAGCATATGTTCTTGATGTACTAATTCTAGTATTTATGATACCTTTAATTTTCTAGGAAAATATATGAAACTTAGATTTTTTTTTTAACTCCAATTATCCCTTTTTGAATTCTGTGCTGTTATTGGGATTCATTAAAAATATATAAGGGGCCCAGGTGTGGGGGGGCTCATGCCTGTAATCCTAGTACTTTGGGAGGTGAAGGTGGGAGGGTCACTTGAGGCCATGAGTTCAGGACCAGCCTGGGCAATAGTGAGACCATGTTTCTACAAAATAAAAATAAGAAAAATTAGTTGGGTATGATGGCACATACCTATAGTCCTAGCTACTCAGGAGTCTGAGGTGGGAGGATCGCTTGAGCCTAGGAATTTGAGAACATATATATAGGGAGTTTGGAGGAAACGTTGGGAGGTGATGGATATTTCTGTGGCCTTGATGGATTAATGGGTGTAAATTTACTCCTAAACTCATCAAGTGCATACATATATATGTGCAGCTTTTTACATGTCAGTCAATAAGGGTGGCTTTATATCTGTGTCCATCTGTCTAATCTCTCCAATAACTTATTATTATAGTCAGCATTTTTAGACTTTTCTCTTTTCTTACTCCTTCCTGTGTTTCTGGTCTTTTATCAAAGGTCACTTTCCCTGAATTTGATTAATTAATTAATTTTTTGTTGTATAGTTACCCTTTCCCAAAGTGTCACTTTGTTTCTGCCTGAAGAATACCCTTAGAATTTGAATGTGTATTTGAAGATGGTATACTGTCAGTTTTTGCTCATCTGAGAATCAGCTGTTTTCAACTTAGTTCTTGAAGAATATCCCCACAGGACAGAGTTCTAGGTTGACAGTTGTTTTCCTGAGCACAGTGAAGATTCTGCTCCATTGTTTCCTGGCTTCCATCTTGGCTGTTGAGAAGTCAGCTGTCAGTTTATTGCTCTTTTGAACTTAATCTGTCTCTTTTTTGGCTGCTTTGAAGTTTGATCTTTCTCTGGTTTTCTACAGTTTCACTGTGATGCTTCTAGTTGTGGATCTGGAAGATTCTCAACTATTATTTATTCAAATACTGCCTGTGCCTCATTCTCTCTCTTCTCTCTCTGGGACTCCAACTGCAGGTATATTAGAACTACTCACAATACCCTCTATGTCTGTTATTCTCATTTCTATGTCTTCCATTTTATATCCTGAGCACACTATTCTTCCACTAAAATGATTTTCTTAGTTTTTTTTTTCTATTTTTGTAGTCAGTCTTATTCAGATACAATTTGCATGCAACATAATTTACTGATTTTAAGTGACCAAGTGAATTTTGAACAAATGCATATAGTCATTTCACCACCACCTTGATCATCATTTAGAATATTTCCATCATTCCCCGGAATTTTTTCCAGCTCCTTTATAGTCAACCCCCACCTCCACCCTCTAGCCACTGACAACTACTAATCTGCTTTTTATCATTGTCGTTTTCCTGCTTCTATTAATTTATATAAATATAATTATACTGTGTGTAGTATTTTGTGTTTGATTTATTTTGCTTAGGGCATGATTCTTTTGAGACTCATACATGTTTTACATATTTCAGTCAATTTAAAAAATTACGGGGTAGTATTTCATTGCATGGACATAACAGAATTTTTTATTGGTTCACCAATAAATGCATATTTGATTTCTTCCACATTTTTGGTTTCTATGAAAAAAAGCTTTCCAGAACAGTTGATTAGATGTGGACATATATCTTTATTTTCACTTGGATAAATACTCAAGAGTGGGGTTGCTGGTCAAAACAGTAAGTATATGGAAACTTTGTAAGAAATTGCCAAACTATTGTTCAAAGTGACTATGCCATTTCGCATTTCAGCATCAATATATGAAAGTCCCAGTTGATTCATATCCTTGTTAACACTTGGTATTGCCAGTCTTTTTATTTTAGCCATTCTCATGGGTGTATGTGGTATGTCATTATGGTTTGAATTTTGAGCACTCCAGTGACTAATGATGTTGGACATTTTTTCATGTTCGTATTTGTTATCTATATATCTTCCATGGCAAAGTGTTTGTTTATATGTTTTACTGATTATTAATTGGGTTATTTGCATTATTATGGGCTTACAGAGTTCTTTATATATATAGATATTTATAAATATTTTATCCTAGTAGTGGTTTGCCTTTTCATTTTTCTTAGCAATGTCTTTTGTTTTATTTTTACTTTATTTCATTATTTAATTCATTTATTTATTGAGATAGGGTCTCACTCTGTTGCCCAGGCTGGAGTGCAGTGGTGTAATCATAGCTCACTGCAGCCTGGAACTTCTGGACTCAGGCGAGCTTCTCAGCTCAGCCTCCCAAGTAGCTGGGATTACAGGTGTGCATCACCACACCGGGACAATTTGTAAATTTTCTGTGGAAATTGGGTCTCCTGACACCCTTCAATGGTGATTGGAGTGTTAGTTTTCCTTTCTGGTTTCTTTATGAATGTATGGATTTTAATGTATTTGATCCGTTTTAGCCTACTGCAGTGATTTTGCTTTTTGATGCCCAAATTGTCCCATCCTTGGCCAGGAATGGCCTCTTTAGCTTTCAAGATTCTGACATAGCTCCAGCAGCTGTTCAGATGTTTGTAGTTTTCTTTTTCTCCCCTGGCATGTGCCTCTAGACATGAATATGCGTAGCTTTCTTGCTTTCTCCTGTGTCCAGGCTCCTTTGTGCATTTTCTGCTTTGAACCTGGAATCTATCAAGCCTGGTTCTTTTAGTGGGAAATGGTACTTTGAGACTATAATATGGGTGCTCATTCCTACTACATTGGCTAGTTATTTCTAGACATTTTCAGTAGAGCGATCCAGAAAATACTCTTTTTAATGAAAAAATACATTTTCATACTGATATTTCCAATTCCAATTTAGGAGTACAGGATTTTACTTTACAGCTGTGGTATTGTAATTCTTTTCTCTTAGCCATAAACATCTTGGTTTCTAACCATTGTCTCAAGTTTTTGTTTGCTTTTTCTCATAAAATATGTATGGTTGCTTCACAGTAACAAAACCCAGACAGAGCTATTGCTACCGGTATGATTATGACAAACAGTGCAAGGCTTCCCTGCTGCTCTTCCTGTCCCCAGGGCTCAACCCACAGTGATGTGCACTCACCCCACGCGTGGAGGCTCAGGGAACGATTCCTCCGGATAATCCACCACCTGGACATAGAGCTGCATCCACTTGCTTTATTTTGCTTTCTTGGGATTCTGTTTTTAATCTCTTTCTTTCATTTTGTTTTTAATTATGCAAAAAATTACATTATTGTAATGTAAGAGGAGTCCGGCTTGGAACCCTTTCTGCTCCACCTTGGTTCCTCCCTTACCACCCATGACCTTTTCATAGCTTGGGGCTCATCTTTGCAAAGCAGGAGCAGTGCACGCACACGCTCCTTTCCTGTGGGTGGGAGGTGCCCTCTGGGCGGTGACAGCACTGCTGTGATCTCCTCCTGGAGGCCGACTTGGTCTCTTCATGCAGCTGCAGAGGAAGCACTGAGGATGTGGGCACTTCCCATTGCTGGTGATCTTTGGGCAGCCTTCATAGAAGTAGGACTGTCTGGTCAAAAAGTGAATTTATATTGAAATCAGACTTTGTAAGGTCTGTGTTTTGTTATGTTCTGTGGACACGCCCTCCTTTATTTAGCCTTGGTGATACTATTATTATTTGCTCTGAGACATACCGCTATGGTGAACACGTTTGTGACTGCATTTGTGATGGCACTCTCAATCGTCTGTGATGATTTCCTTACGATGGGTCCCGGAAGCAGAACCGTGGGGTCCTGGGCATAGCCCCTTTGGCCTCAGCATCAATCATAGGGGCTGTTTTCTCCCTGCTACTTCCCTGCCCATGGCCGCATCCTCTTGCTCTGCTCCATGTTTTTCCCAGCCCATCTGATCCAGTGATTAACACCTCCTCAGGGGCTCTGTGAAGCTCCTGGAGTAAATATGCAGCCCCCCTGCTATGCCCACCAGGCCCTCCAGACCTGCTTGGCACCTGCCCATGCCCAACCTCACCTGTTACTTCTCTCCACCTCCACCCCACTGAGCCACCTTGGAAACAGTCCCACTGCCCAACTCCCTTGCAGAACAGAGCCAGCCCGAGCACGCTTTACTTCATTTCATTTTCTGCCTCCTCTTCCAGGCTGCAAGCTGCCTGTGGGCAGGGGCCTCATGAAGCCGCACATCCCCAGCGCCCAGCCCTGGGCTTGTAGCCGGAGATGCTCAGACGGGCATGTTGCATGGGTGGTATATTAGGCCATTCTCATGTTGCCACAAGAAATACCCGAGGCTGGGTAATTTATAAAGAAAAGAGGTGTACTTGGCTCATGGTTCTGCAGGCTGTACAGGAAGCATGGCTGGGATGGCATCAGGAAGCTTCCGGTCATGACAGAAGGTGAACGGGGAGCAGGCACATCACATGGTGGGAGCAGGAGCAAGCGGGGGAGGAGGAGCCACACACTGTTAACCAGATCCCGCAAGAACGCCCCAAGGGCAGAACCAAGGGGATGAGGCCAAACCATTGATGAAGGGTCCACCCCTGTGATGGAGTCACCTCCCACCAGGCGCCACCTGGAGCCCTGAGGATTACAATTCAATGTGAGATGTGGGCAGGGACACAGATTTACACCACCTAAGGTGGAGACCTCTGAGGTGGGAGTGTTCCTGTTTCACGGGTGAGCGTGTCGGCCCTGGGAGGGAACCATCCCTACCGCCCACTGTGGCTGGCCCCAGTGCCTTTTCCCATGCCATCTCTGCCACCGTGCCCTCCAGGTGTCCTTCAACGCCATCTCAGGAAGATGCGCCTCCCCTGGACTGCAGGTCCCTTCTGTGCTCCCTGCCCTGGGCACCTGGCAGTGGCTGCTCACTGGCTGTGTGTGAGACCCTCCTGGGTGCTTTCTTTCTCTCCCGCACCATGGCCTCCGCCGCCCACATGCAAGGACCTGGGAGCGACTGGGTTCCCGGAAGCAAGGATTGGCTCCCCTTCTTCCTCTGTCCCGTATCTCCTCCCCTCCTCCCCTCGGGCTCCTCTCCCGCTCTCCCCTCTTTCCTCCTCCTCTTCTTCCTTTCCTCCTGCCCCTTCTTGGGTCACACCCGACCTGCTGCCTGCACTTCCTCCCCACGCACTGCTGCCCCAGCCTGTTGGGGTGTTTGGGCTGGGCTCCCTGAATTGAACCCACACCTGGCGTCTCTGACACACTTTCACCTTGAGACCTGCATCATGTCCTCACCTTCTCAGAGGCCGCCGAGACCTCCCTGCCTCCTCTATGTTGTCTGTGGAGTGCCCTCCTTCCTGCTCCTCGGGAGAGCTGGCCAGCCTCGCTCCCTGGGCGGCACAGCCTAAGCCTCCAGAGATGTTTGCTGAGAGAATGGATGCATTTCTTGGAAAATGTTTCTGCTTTGGGCTTTCTTTTGCCTGTACGAACCTGATCACAGCGTGCAGCTGGGCTGTGCCATCTCTCCTTGGCCTGCTGTGCTTCCTCGGCAGGGGCTGTACAAAGCGGACCAGCGGTTCGGGCCAGGCGTCGAGACCTACCCTGACGGCAGCCAGGATGTGGGGCTGTGGTTCCGGGAGCACCTCATCAAGCTGTGCACCGAGAGCCCCGGTGGCTTCTCCCTCCTCAGCTACCCTGAGTTCTCCAGCTTCCTCACCCACAGCCCTGCGAGGATCAGCCTCTCAGAAGAGGAGAAGACAGAGTGGAGACTGCAGGAGGGACAGGACCCCTTTTCCTATGAGTACAAACGGCTTCTTCTCTGCGACGACCTAACACTGCCTCCAGAGATGCACGTCTACTCCACCGACAGTGAGCACCTGCCCATGACCAGCTCTTTCCGCCAAGAACTGGACGCCCACATCTTCCTCAATGACATTCCTCCGTTCATTGAGGATGGAGAACCCTGGTTCATAACCAACGAGACCCCTTTATTGGTCAAAATCCAGAAGCAAACTTACAAGTTCAGGTGACGAGTCTCTACTGCTCTTCCCCCAGAGCCCTGCACCAGGCAGGCCACTCCTAGGCAGGCTCCTGATGCCCTTGGCTGGCTGCCCCTGAGGCTACTCCCTCAGGGTGACCTAAACACGCCCCTCCCATTAAGTGACTGATGTGGGCGGTAATGAAGCGGGAGGGGGAAGACCCTGCTGGTGGGTGCTGGGAGGCAGGTGGGCCCTGGGGCCCTGGACGTCTGTGCAGGGGAATGAGGGTCTCAGGATCCCACCCACCCACTCTTGGGGATAGGAGTGATCAGGAGGTGGCCTGGCGAATGTGCAGCCAGGGGATTCCCGAGGACTCCCAGGTGGAACCTGAGGGGATGTGGCTGGGGAGAAGCTCCTGAGTCCATGGAGCTGAGAGTGAGTCCTGGCCCTGGGCTCTGTGCATTTCCCCTTGTGCAGGCCGTAGCTAATGCCCTACCCCACCATTGCATCAGCGCTTAGCTGTTCTGTGGCCCAAGTCTCCTCACAGGGTTGACATAGAGAGCAGGGTTTTTGTTATTACTGTATGAGGTGGTGAGAGATCTGCCTGAGAGCCAAGGGTGGGAGCACAGGGCAGTAGTGGTGTTGGGGCCCAGCCAGGCCTTTGACTTGTCCAAGGATGGTGTGAAAAGATTCTCTGCTCTGTTGGTCTCAAAAAACCCTCTTACCCTACCCAGAGCCTCAAGAAAGTCAGCCACACCCAAGGAGAAGTGTTTAGTGCTTTTGTTTTTTTTGAAGCAGAATCTTGCTCTGTTGCCCAGGCTGGAGTGTGGTGGCATGATCTTGGCTTACTGTAACCTCCACCCCCTGGGTTCAAGCAATTCTTCTCCCTCAGCCTCCTGAGTAGCTGGGACTATAGGCGTGTGCCACTGCGCCCAGCTAATTTTTGTATTTTTAGTAGAGATGGAGTTTCACCATGTTGGTCAGGATGGTCTCAATCTCCTCACCTCTTGATCTTCCCACCTCGGCCTCCCAAAGTACTGGGATTACAGGCATGAGCCACTGCGCCCTGCTGAAGTGTTTAATTTTTTAGTTAAAATATTCAAGAACACTTCAATTTCTTTCCTAAACATTGACCTTAGACGACGACAAACTGTTTCTGAATGCGTATTTTCTGAGAATAAGTGGCTGCTTTTTCATTCATCAGTCTAGCCACCCACCCACTCAATCACCCAGCCACCTAGTATCCATTCATCCATCAGTGCACCCATGCAACATCCATTCATCCAGGCATCCATTCATCTACCCACATACCTACCCATTCGTCCACCCATTCATCCACCCACCTATCCATCCATCAGTCCACACATGCAGCATCCATTCATCCAGGCATCCATTCATCTATCCACACATCTACCCATTCATCCACCCACCTATCCATCCATCAGTCCACACATGCAGCATCCATTCATTCAGGCATTCATTCATCTACCCACACATCTACCCATTTCATCCACCCACCCACCCATCAATCCACCCATACAATATCCATTCATCCAGGCATCCATTCATCTACCCACATACCTACCCATTCATCCACCCACGCATCCACCCACCTATCCATCCACCAATCCACCCATGCAACATCCATTCATCCAGGCATCCATTCATCTATCCACCCACCTACCCAATCACCCACCCACCTCTCCATCAATCCACCCATGAAACATCCATTCATCCAGCTATTCATTCATCTACCCACACATCTACCCATTCATCCACCCACCTGTCCATCCATGAATCCACCCATGCAATATCCATTCATCCAGGCATCCATTCATCTACCCACACATCTATCCATTCATTCGCCCACATACCTACCCATTCATTTAGCCATCCTTTCATCTATCCACCCACCTACCCAATCACCCTCCCACCAATCCATCCATCAATCTACTTACGCAACATTCATCTACTCACCCACCCACCCATTCATCTATCAATCCATCCATGCAACATTCATTCATCCAACCATCCACTCATTTACCCACCTACCTACCCATTCATCCACCTGACTACCTATCTATCCATCTGTCAATCTATTCATGCATCATTCATCCACCCACCCATCCATTCATCCATCAGTCCACCAATGCAGCACCCATTCATCCACCAGCCCACTCATCTATCTACTCATCCACTCACCCATCCATCCACCCTTCCACCTACCCAGCCACCCATCCTCCCACCCATCCATCCATTCACCCATCAGTTCACTCATGCAACATCCATCCACCCACCCAACCATCCATCCATCATGCTGGGCTTGTAATTGTTGAAGACTGTTAGGTACAGAAGCAACCGCGGGTTCTCGATTGTGAAAAGGGGTTGTGTACACATCAGAAGGCATCAGTGCTGTGTGGTGAATAAGTCATCAGAGATGCGTGTTGTCTATTCAGACAAAAGTGGATGAGCAGAGAGTGGAATGTGGGTGCTGGTGCTGAGATTGGACCCATGTGTCTCCTTCCTACCCAGGGCCTTTGCTGTGACAGCCCATTTCCCAGCAAACACCAAGTGACCTGGATGAATCAGAGATTGCAGGGTGCACTTGGAGCCAGCACAGTCCTGCTGGGACAGAAATATAGCCCGAGCATCTTGACCTCCAGGTGGCACCACTGTGTGCACCCTAGTGGATCATGAGCAGCTGGGGGTGCAGCTGCCAGCACCTAGGGTGCCTGAAGAGTGAACAGTGCAGAGGCTGAGCCATAAGAAGGAGAGACGCTGGAGGGAGGTGGCTAAGTGGGGCCCTTTCTCATGGGAGGTGCTGAGTGGTGTAGAGCCTGGTCCAGGCCCATTGAAACTTGCTGTGTTGCCAGGAACAAGCCAGCTCACACCAGCTGGAACATGGGCGCCATCCTGGAGGGGAAGCGCAGCAGCTTTGCACTCTGCGGGCCCAAAGAGCGGCTTTCCATGGAGATGATCCTAAAGGCTGAGGAAGGGAACCATGACTGGATTTATGGGATCCTGAAGGACAACTTTGCCAGCGCTGACGTGGCGGACGTGAAGGGCTACACTGTGCTCGCTGCAGCTGCTGTAAGTCCCCCACCCACCCTGGCTGGTGCCCGCAGGAGCTCAGCTGTGAAGGTCATGCATGTGGGTGGCCCTCTGTGGTCCCTTCTGCAGAAGCAGAGCCGAAGTATGTGGGGACACTGATGTGTCCACACGTCCACCTCACCGTTCAGTGGAAACCCCTTCAGCTGAGCGTGACACTCAAGGTCCAGTGGAGAAGGGCTTGGGGCAGAGTGCCCATTCCACTCGTCTGCCCCACACTCATCCCTTTGCCAAGCACCCAAATGAGCGCCGGTTCCTGCCCTGCCAGAGGGTGGTCTCCTGAGGGCAGCAGGATGCCCAGTGACTCTTCTCACCCCTGAGGGCCAGGCGCATCCTCCTGAGTCCTGCCCGTCTCCCTCCAGACTCACTGCCACAACCATGTTGTCAACCTTCTCCTGGACTGTGGGGCCGACGTGAACAAGTGCTCAGACGAGGGCCTCACGCCGCTCAGCATGTGTTTCCTCCTCTACTATCCCGCCCGGTCCTTCAAGACCAACATTGCTGAGCGGACCATGCCCAAGCCCCAGGTCAGTGCCCCGTGGCCACCATGCCACCCACTGTCCCCTGCTGGCTCCTCCCTCTAAGTGTCCACCAAACCTCCTCCCTCCTTCTGTGTGGACCAGGCTTATACAGGGTGAGTTACAAGACAAGTCAGGGAATGGGCAAGAGAGACAGAGCCTGGGCATCCCCTAAGGCACCCTGAGCTCCACCACAGATGCCCAGGGATGTGTGTTCTTTACAAGTCACCTGCACAGCAGCCTGGGGCCCTGAGACTTGCCCTGCCAGTGCTGTGCAGGAAAGGGGTGCTGTGGAGGGAGGGCGGGCATATGTGACATCGCCCCCAAGGTGGGGCTAAGAATCTGCATGCCTAACAGTTTCCTGGCAGTACCGATGTTATGAAACACCAGGGGTTCAGTCTTGGTCCTGCTGCTTGCCACACAGAAAGCCAATCACTGAGATGCCAAGTATTGCCAAGGAAGAAGGCATTATTGGGTGCTGCAGCCGAGGAGATGAGCGCTCAGTCACAAGTCCATCTCCCTGATTGACAAACACCAGGAGTTTATGTAGCAGGGAACAAATGTAACAAAATGTGAGAGAACAGGAGCTAGGGCAAGGCAAGGAGGCATCTGGTGTGGTGATCTGGTGGGTTTCAGTTCTCTGATGCTTCTGAAGGTCCTTTCCTGATGAAGGAACTCAGATAAAATAAATATGGGTTTCAAGCTTTAACGAGTCGATTTCTATGTTTATCCAAAAACAACTGTTTATGGGATTCATGGGTGGTTTGACCAATGCCCCTGGTCCAGGGACCACACTTTGGGAACCATGGCTCAAAACACAAACAGATCAAGGGCAGTGCCACGTAACAGAAATAAAATGTGTGATTAAAATTTGAGGGGTAGCCACATGAAAAAGTAAAACAGGTGGAATTAATTTTATTATACATTTCATTTAGCCTGATGTATTCAAAATTCAATCATGTTGGTGTGTGGTCAATGTAAGTCACATCATCAAGGCATTTGCCTTCTTTTTCCAACCTCTCCTTCACTCCTAAGCGCCTGGGTGTGGACGGGCCACATTTTGTGAGCTCAGCAGCCACACACAGGGCCATGTAGCCTGGGGTGTGGCCTGGTCAGACGCAGGCTTCTGCGCAATGCCTTCCCGGGGCGGGGGAGCTTTTCTCCTTGAGGGTTTGAGGAAAGCTGCCCTGGTCTTCTCAGCCTGGGCACTTGGAAGGCAACTCTAGGCCATGGGCATTGGTCCTTGCTGAAGAAGGTCCTAGAATGAGGTTGTCACTGTGATTTCTTCTAATGATACTTTTTTGGTTCTTTGCAAAGGAACCTCCAAAACTTCCAGTTGCTTCAATCCTTTCATCGTCGTTCATGGACACAAACCTGGAGTCTCTGAACTATGAGGTGAACATGCCCTCACAGGGTAGCTATGAGCCGAGGCCACATGTCTTGGGTAGCCAGGAACGTGGCTTCTCCCAGGGCACCCGGCAGTCTGGGAAGTCCGTGGACCGGAGGAGCGGCTCTCTGAAGGGGGACTCGGCATTGGTGAAGGGCAGCCTCGGCCACATGGAGAGTGGGCTCGAGGACGCGCTGGGAAACACACACCGGTCCACTACATGCAGCGCTGAGACGAACCTGGAGTCCAACGTGTGTGTGTACGGTTTCCCCATCGAGCTCTCGCAGGCCATGCTGGAGAAGAGCGTCCAGTCCCACAGCCTGCTGAGGACGGCCTCGCCCTCGCTGTGCACCAGCAGCTCCGACAAAGGGACCATACGGAGTGTGCTGTCCATGGTTGAGTAGGTCCTGGCACCGGCTGGCGGGGGGAGGGCCACCATTAGGGCTGACTCCTATGCATAGTGGACCCGCGTCCCTTCTCTGTGCCAGTGGGAGGCATTGTGTCCAGAGACGTGTCTGAATGTGTGAGCATCCCTGTGTCGGTGGCCCCATGCCATGCCCGGGCCTGTGGGGGTGCCATGGTGATGGGCCGTTTTCAGAGCCACCCCAGCGCTGCTGTGGTCTTTGGCACTGGCCTCAAGTGTCTCTATGGGAGCCTGAGCAGGGGCCACTGCCGGGGATCCTATCCTAGCCACGGCGCATGTGAGTGACACCTGCCCACGGAGCCCACACACCCCTGCTGCCCACCCTGTCTAGACCAGTGGGTCTCAAAATGTGGTCTGTGCACCCGTGGTGGTCCAAGACTTTCAGGGAGCCTGTGAGGTCAAAATGATTCTCTTGATAGCCCTGAGACTGCCAGCCTTCTTGTGCTGACACTGGTGGGTGGTGTGAAGGCAGGGCCGTGCAGACTGGCAGCCCTCAGCCCACAGGGCAGCAGTGCCCGGCGTGCACGGGGACACGGTATTCCTTGAGCACGGTGCGCATTCGGGGGGACGCCTGTCTCACAAAGCAGAAGGACAGTGATGAATGCACGAAGGCTTGCTCCTTGCAGACACACCCTCTAATATTCTGGATCAGAAACCACGGGAAGGACACTGATGTGTGCCTGCCGCAGACCAAGGCACACCACTTCTCTGCAGGAAGCGCTTCCCCCGGGGCCAGAGTAGCAAACAGGGCGTGCCATCTTCCCCGACCCCCTGCCCCATTTTCCATCAGAAGGATGACCGGGCACGTGGCTGTAGATGCTGCTGAGCACAGCCTGCTGCGTTAAGGTCAACACATGACACTCTTTGATGCTGGTGACATTTACGTTTTCAAGTGAATAGCAGCATTTTGGACACTTGCACCCACCACCAAGACTTTCATAGCTTCCTTTCACCTCACTGAGACGTGGGTGTTGAGACGCTTTTTGGGTGAGACGGTGTCAGCAGCACGGCTTTCTGGTACTGCCTGATGATGTGCTGACAGTGCCGAGATCTGCCTCTATTGGTGAGCCAGCTCTCCCCACATGGCCAAGTCCTGATGTCGAACCATCACCAGGACCCACTGGCAGTGAGCGGTGGGCCCGTGGGCTTCAGTGGGGCCAGGCTCAGAGCTGGCCGATGGGCGTCCAGTGCTGTCAGGTAGCTCCAATGGCAGTGAGCGCTGGGCCTGTGGGCTTCAGTGGGGCCAGGCTCAGAGCTGGCCGATGGGTGTCCAGCACTATCAGGTAGCTAGCTCACTGCCCCCAGGCTGCTCAATACTCCTCCTTCGTCCAGCTGCGTACCTTGGGGAGGCTGGGTCTCCACTCTCCACCAGAGCCGTGCAGAACAGATAGGGGAATCCAGTGAAGGTGGAAAATACTGCCACCCTTCTCCTGAACTGGTTTTGTTTTGTAAAATAACTTTGTGATGGTGTTCCTTATTAGTAACACGCAGTGGGTTTCTTATGGTTAACAAGTTGGTGAGCATTTTGAGGTTTCTGAGCTTTGCCAGGTAGCGGCAGCCAAGGAGAGCCAGCACCCAGGTGATGCAGCTCCCTGGGCCTCCTACTGGTGAGGGTCTGGAGATGGGGCTGGGAGCCGCTGCCTCAGGCCCGTCCAGGTCCCGTGTCTCCCGTTCTGTGCTGGCCGCCGGGTCAGCGGGCCTGGCTGGGTCCCACACCTGCCCTGCGCACATGGCCATTCCCGCTGCTCCCCAGCCCCCTCCTCCTCCCTTGATCTTCTCCCTCAGACGTGCGCGCAGCTGCGTGGCCCCCCTGCCCACCTGGCCCCAGCCTCTCCTGAGGCCCAAGTCCCCTCCAGAGGCACAGCTTCCTCCCGAGCTGGCCAGCCTTCTGCTCAGTGACCCCTCAGAGGTGTGTGTGCCTGTGTGTTCGTGTCTTTGTGGTGTGAGTGGTGTGTGCGGTGTGTGGTGTGTGGTTTGAATTTGTGTGGTTGTGTGCTGTGATGTATAGTGTGATTGTGTGCTCTGGTGTGGCTTGTGTGTATGGTGTGCTCTGTGTATGTGGTCGTGTGCTGTGTGTGCCGTGGGGTGTGTGGGTGCTCTGATGTGGCTTGTGTGTGGTTGTGTGTCTGTGTGTGTGGTTGTGTGTGTGTGGGTGTGCTGTGTGTGTGCTGTGGTGTGGCTTGTGTGTGGCTGTGTGCTGTGTGTGCTGTGTGCATGTGTGTGCTCTGCTGTGGCTTGTGTTTGTGGTTTTGTGCTGTGTGTGGGTGTGTGTGTGTGCTGTGCTGTGTGTGTTCTCTGGTGTGGCTTGTGTGTTTGTGTGCTGTCTTTGCATGTGTGTTCTCTGGTGTGGCTTGTGTGGTTGTGTGCTGTGTGTACGTGTGTGCGCTTTGGTATTGCTTGTGTAACCGGTTGTGTGCTCTGTGTGTGGGGTGTGCTGTGTGTGCTGTGATGTGTGTGTGCTCTGGTGTGGTTTGTGTGTTTGTGTGCTGTGTTTGTGTGTGTGTGTTTGTGTGCTGTGTTTGTGTGCTGTGTGTGTGTGTGTG
>PVKV010038051.1:0-14261 GCA_004027835.1 Alouatta palliata
AGCAATTCTCCTGCCTCAGCCTCCCGAGTAGCTGGGACTACAGGCACGTGCCACCACGCCCAGCTAATTTTTGTATTTTTAGTAGAGACGGGGTTTCACCATGTTGACCAGGATGGTCTCGATCTCTTGACCTCGTGATCCACCCGCCTCGGCCTCCCAAAGTGCTGGGATTACAGGCGTGAGCCACCGCGCCCGGTCATTAATGGATAATTTCTTACGAATCTCATTGCCAACAAATAATCTCCCTCTGGTCTTTTTCATTTGTTTTTCTTTGTTAAAGGTAGAGAAACACTTTTCTGTGAGAAATACCTTTGTGTGGATTTATATGTCTCCAATCAGTGACCTGGCTTTGAGACATTCTTTAGAGCAGAATATACTTAGACTGATGAGATGTAATCTTGAATCTCCTGGTTGATTAACACTGATATCTGGATTACAGTTTTTATTAAGTGAGGGCACCATTTGGCTTACTGACAACATCTTTTGGTGCAGATAGCATTGTGTTAATATTTGAGTGCTAATTCTGTCTTTCGGGTGTAGTTTCACATATGGATAAGGCAAGTCCCGTCTCCTTTTGAAATCTTAGTTTTGTTACATGTAAAAATGGAGAGGACGCTTGCCCCATCCACCATGCAGTGTTACTCTGAAGACTGAAATTTGATATGTTTCATTTATATAGGAAAACTGTTTGTCAATTATAATAACTTACTTACAAACATAAGGTATTGATATTTTTGAAAGCAGACTCAGATCTTTGAACTAAATAATAAGAGTTTGTAAGTATATATGATTTGTAATTATTTTAATAGATTTGGATTAATTTAAGGAGTAGACTTAGAAAATTAAGTATAAATATAATTAGATGCCTTTAGCATATG
This sequence comes from Alouatta palliata, assembly GCA_004027835.1. Classification (NCBI taxonomy): domain Eukaryota; kingdom Metazoa; phylum Chordata; class Mammalia; order Primates; family Atelidae; genus Alouatta; species Alouatta palliata. The sequence continues at coordinate 879 of PVKV010038051.1, forward strand.
ATAATCTTACATACTATATAGTTCAAGCTTGCTTTAAATTTTTAAAAGTACTTTGTAATGTTTTTCTTTTTCTTTAGTTTTTCTCTAAGAGATTCAAATCTGCTGCCATGCTGGCTGTCTTTGCTGTATCTGCTGTAGTGCACGAATATGCCTTGGCTGTTTGCTTGAGCTTTTTCTATCCCGTGCTCTTCGTGCTCTTCATGTTCTTTGGAAGTAAGTATCTTGGCATGCGAGCACTGGGTACTACGCTAAAAGAGAAAACCAAATAGAAAGGGAGCTGTAAAATCAATGTAGGAGAACTAGTTAGTAGTGGTAACGTTTTAAGGTAGTACTTGTTTATCAGATGGTCAGAACATTGACTTTGAATAATTATACACAGCTGTGTCTCCAGATGTTTACACTTTGAAGTAGGGAAACGAACTAGGTAATCTCATGAAGACCGTCAATGACACCGATTTGGTAGGTCATAAAAGTTATCTATGTAAACAGCTTTCCCATTCATAAACCTTGTCAGTATGCACCCCCTGGAAAACTGACCATTTTTTGAGTGAGTAGAGAGGGAAATGTTAGAATATGAATATTCTAATTCCATGAAATATATATACACATGTTCTGAAAACACTGATTTCTTGTTAGTTACTGATTTTAACACTGCAGCTTTATTTTTCTTTATAGAAACAGTGACCAGAATTAAAAAAAAAAAATATATATATATATTATAAACAGTTGATGCTCGCTGTGATTATTAGATGATAACAGCAGATATCTGAGGCCCCTCATCTTCTGATAAATTATGTCTTGATAACTATGTATTTCTTTTATTTATTTTTTTCTTTGAGACAGTTTCACTCTCATCACCCAGGCTGGAGAGCAGTGGTGCAATCTCAGCTCACTGCAACCTCTGCCTCCTGGGTTCAAGTGATTCTCCTGCCTCAGACTCCCAAGTGGCTGGGATTACAGGCACACACCACCATGCCCGGTTGATTTTTGTATATTTAATAGAGATGGGGTTTCACATTTGGCCAGGCTGGTCTCGAACTTCTGACCTCTGATAACTGTGTATTTCTTTGTTGCCTTCCTTTCTTTAGTGGCTTTTAACTTCATTGTCAATGATAGTCGGAAAAAGCCAATTTGGAATGTTCTGATGTGGACTTCTCTTTTCTTGGGCAATGGAGTCATACTTTGCTTTTATTCTCAAGAGTGGTATGCACGTCAGCACTGTCCTCTGAAAAATGTGAGTCACCACTCTGGTTAGTGTGCAAAAGAACCTGTTTGTCCTCTGATTATGAGAGTTGGTGGGCAATGTTGAGGAGGATAGTAGTGGAGATTATGATGAATTAGTGTTAAAGAGAGGGAAATAAGGAGTAAAAGCATTAGTTTATTACCTAATTTTGTACTTGAAGTTTTTCCTTTTTTCAGTTTTCTTCACATTTAACTCTCTTAGTTTTTTATTTTCTTCTTTTACTGCTTTTTCTTTAGCCCCTTCTAATTTTCTGTCTCCTGGAACTATAAATATTCTGCAGGGTTTTCCTAATGCCATGTATGTCCCTACTGCTACCACCTAAAACATAGCTTTTTTTTTTTTTTAGCCTCTTTCTTCTAAATAAACTCTTGTAAAAATATTGGACAACACTAAGATGCCTTTCATTTCTCTTGATTCTATTTTTTTTTTTTTGGTAATTATATTTAGGTTTCATTTATTCTTAAGACTTTAGTTTTTAGCTATACATGGGTACAGATTTTAGGAGGATGCTTTTTTTTTTTTTTTAAAGAATTTTATTTTCAAGTAACATAGTATAGGACATAGACTTAGGAATTTCCCAGCAAACACTCTGGTTAATTTAATTGATATGATCTAGTTAATTAGATCTATTAGCACTAGCTGAATGTACTGCTTATAGTTATGGATAGAATTTCATGATGGAAACACCCTAAGAAGTAGGATTGCCAGGCTTCTTGTCTATATAGGACATGTCCTGTATTTAATACTTTTGTCTTGCCTCCTGTATTGGCTTTCTTAGAACACCCTAAATGTCTTGTATTTGCCTTTTTCAGTAAATTACAAAAAATTTCAGTAAATTACAAAAACTTTGTCTCACGTTCATCTAGTCATCCTGTACTTGTATTTGCTAAATTTGGTGGCCCTACTAAGATAACATTCAATCCCTACAACTTTCCAGGTTCAGAGGGGATGCCTTCTTGATATATTTCCTGGGTATTTCTCATAGGCACCTGTAACTGAAGATGTCCATAATAAAATTAATTAGTTGCCTCTCCAAAGCTTCCCCTCTTTCTGTGTACCCAGTTTTTGTTAGGCTGCCTCAACTCTCCCTCCTTATTTCCTATTAATCTCCTTTGTGCATCTGAACTAATTGCTCTTGACTGTCCCTGGTCACCGGATTCCATATGTTAGATTTTACTCTCCTAGCAAAATCCAATTTGGATGCCACATTTTCCATGAAGATTTTTCAGATTTTTGCTTCCCTCTCTTTCCTATTTCTGAACTTTTGTAGTGCTTCACCTGCTCCTCCTTTAGATAGTTCAGTAATTTTAAACCTTGTGTTAGTCATATATACATATTTGTACATATATCTGTCATATATATATTTGTCATCCTTAACCACCATTTAGATTTTAAGGTACTAAAAGTAGGGCTGTGCTAAAATAAAAGATGCAGAAAGAAACAGTGCCTGTTTAGAAATTGGTCAAAAGTCCACACAATTGTATATAGTTTACTGGACTTTAAAAGCTTTATGTGAAGCATCTAAATTGAATAAATCTGTGTTATAGATAAAAGTACTGAACATCTTTTGGAATACCTTGAGGGTTATTGAAATGGTGGGAGGCATTTTAGAGATGTACAATGTATAATATTAATACCCATCTATCTCCTCACCTCATCTGCTCTGTACACAAATAAATTATTTTTTCCTTCTTATTTTTCCCCATTGTAGCCCACATTTTTGGATTATGTCCGGCCACGTTCCTGGACTTGTCGTTACGTGTTTTAGAAGCTTGGACTTTGTTTCCTCCTTGTCACTGAAGATTGGGTATTCTCCCTGATTTAGAGCCAGCTGTTCCCAGCTGTTACTGAAGTTATCTGTGTTATTTGGACCGCTCCAGGCTTTACAGATGACTCACTCCATTCCTAGGTCACTTGAAGCAGAACTGTTGGAAGTTCACTGGAATCTTGTACACTTAAGCAGAGTAGAACTTTTTTGTGGGGGTGGGAGTGGGAGAGAAGGCAGACTAACAGCTGAAGTAATGACAGATTGTTGCTGGGTCATATCAGCTTTTTCCCTTGGTAATTATATCTGTTTTGTTTCTTGACTCCATCCAATTAGAGACTAAACATCGTAATTTCTTGGCCACTGAATTAGCCAAAATACTTACGAAGAAATCACTTAAATACCTCTGGCTTAGAATTTTTTTCATGCACACTGTTGGAATGTGTGATGGTTAAACATACAATTGGGAAGAAAAAATCTGGAAGGATTTTTGCTATTTCTAGTAGAAAGAAAATATGTTTTCCAAAGATAATGTTATACATCCTATTTTGTAATCTTTTTTGAAAAGGTTCAGTTCTCCTCAGTTTTTACCTTGTTTTATCTGTAGGTCATGATTTCTGTGAAGCAAAAAGATGCCTTTTACCATGAATTACTGAGTTTACATCAATCATACTGTATATTAAGGGGATCAGAAGTAGGAAGGACAAAATAAGAGGTAGCAGAGGAAAAAGAAAAACAGTTCCTCTTATTTAACTTCCAAAGTAATTTGTAAAAAAGATTTGTAGAGTCAATCATGTGTTTAAATTATTTTATCACAAACTTAACATGGAAGATACTCCTTTTTAACTTTTTGGTAATAACTTCTTTGAAGTTATTTAGAAATATCCTTTGGAACAATTATTTTATTGTCTAATAAATATTGATTTATCTTGAATTATTTTGCAGACTAGTGAGTCTGTAACATAATTATTAATCACCTCCACCCATATTAAAGTGATCATTAAGGATTCAGAAGCTGGCTTCTGCGTTTGGTCAATTATTATACTTTTAACGGTAGTACGTTTTTAGGTAGAATAAATTAATATATGATTGGTTTCAAGGAAATGTACTCTATTATGTAATACTTTGATTTTATAAGATGTCTATTTCTAATACAATGTGTGTAGGAATTATTTTCCTCGTATGTATGGGGTATGATTGTAAAGACTGAGCATTGGAAGGGGCATTAGAGACCATATAGTTCAACTTTCCACCCAAAGAAGTAAGATTTATGAATAATTTAAATGATTGTTGTTACTTGGAACAGCCACTTGAGAGGCTCTCTTGGTATTGTTCGAATTGTTTTAAAGTCAGTTTGAATCTCATAAGAAGGTAAGTAGAGTTAATACTCATAACTTAATTTGAACCACAAGTATCCAGCTAAATCATGTATCTTATTCATGGTACCATTGGCCCAGTTTAGGTAACTTTCAAACATTAAACCCGACTTCAGTGGACACAAATACACCTCAAAGGAGGTTATTTTCAAAAAGTATCCTGCATGTTCCCACAGCAGTGTCCTGTACCACAGTATTGGAATTGTAATGGAACCACCACCTCCCAACTAGTTTGCTTTAATACGGCTTGTAATTATTGGCATTTTTCTTAAAATGAATCAGTCTCTTGAATTTATAACTGCATTTTAAATATTTTGAGAACAGATTGCTCTAAGACTTGGTTATGAGTAAGCCAATCTTTTAAATCTAGAGAATGGAAGTTTTAGGTTTATATTTCTGTTAAAAAATACGATAGATGTGACTCTTACGAGAAGACTTTGTTGCTCTGTAGTGTTTCTGAATACTGTATTTGCTGGATTGATCAAGGCTATTTTTCAAAAAGCTCTCTGCTTCCTGTTTTTTTTGTTGGTTTGTTTTTTTGTTGTTTTTTTGAGATGGAGTCTTGCTCTGTCGCCCAGGCTGGAGTGCAATGGCACAATCTCGGCTCACTGCAACCTCCACCTCCCAGGTTCAAGCGATTCTCCTGCCTCAGCCTCCTGAGTAGCTGGGATTACAGGCAGACACTGCCACACCCAGCTAAATTTTGTATTTTCAATTGAGACGGGGTTTTACCATGTTGGTCAGGCTGGTCTCGAACTCCTGACCTCGTGATCCGCTCGCCTGGGCCTCCCAAAGTGCTGGGATTACAGGTGTGAGCCACTGTGCCTGGCCTCTGCTTCCTCTTATTAGTGATTTTTCTGCCCAAGATTGTGACAACAAATGACATGTACAACTACAGACTGTTCAGAATGTTAAGACTGTTCTAAGAAACTTTCAAAAACAGTAAACACTTCAAAGAATGGTCACTTTCTGTGAAAGAAGCTGGTTTGATAGCCATAATCTTATTGCTAGCTGCTTTTAGCAAAAGTCTTTTCTTGAAACCACCACCTGTACTTTTTAAACAAATAAAAACTAAAATGTCTTGCTAATGTATTCCAGGAAGATTTATTTTTTTCTATTTTGCTTTTGTGCTGAAAATTATTTTCACTTATAGGATACTTTTTTCCTTCTGAAAAGTAATAAACTTTTTGTTTCTGTAAGACGTAGTAATGACAGTAACTGTTATTTTGGGCATATTAACCAACAGAACAACTATGTAGTGTGTATTTCACTTTCTCATTAGATCTCTAACTTGACCTTCTAGTACCTTTATGTTAGACTCTTTCGTTGTCAAACCTGGATAATGATGCAAAATGGAATTCTGTTTTGTTTGTTGGTAGAGTCATGTAGCTACAACTGTCCAGGTAAAGTTGCTTGCCTCATGTTAGAATTTAATTAGAAAACTGAGGTTGCTTTATTATTATTATTATTATTATTTTTACAGAGTCTTGCTCTGTTACGCAGGCCAGTTATTTTTCTTGTACAGACGGGGTTTCATCATGTTGCCCAGGCTCGTCTCACACTCCCAGACTCAAGGGATCTATTTGCCTCAGCCGTCCAAAGTGCTGGGATTACAGGTGTGAGCCACGGCTCCTGGCTCCTGGCTCCAGAGTAAATTTTTTAATGGAAGATAGCTCATACTTTTTTGTGTTTCTGTTTTTAAAGAGATAGGGTCTTGCTCAATTGCCCAGGCTGGAGGGTAGTAGCATGATCATAGCTCACTGCAATCTCAAACTCCTGGACTCAAAAAGTGCTCTGGGATACCTAGAACTACAAGTGCCTACCACCACACCCAGCTAGTTTCTTTGTTTTTTTGCAGAGATGGAGTCTCACTATATTGCCCAGCTCAAACTCCTCACCTCAAGCAAACCTCCCACTGCTGAAAGCTTTGGGATTACGGGCATGAGCCACCATGCTAGGCCCATCCTTTTGTTAATAAAGTTTCAGTGACGTACTTACTAATCTTAGGCAAAATTTCATGTCATTTATGTAATACTACCGAATGCAGTGCTACTTATGGTATGTATATATACACTGTGTATGCACAAAGATCTGGGCATTGTTTTTATGTATCTTATCTCTAGGCTTTATGGCTCTGAAATGGAGGGAACTGGATATAAATGTTTTGAGGAATAAAGTGAGTGTTTTGAATGAAGTTTATATAAGGATTTGACTTGTTTTTAACATTATTAAAGTTTCTATCAGGTAATACACTGTTGGGACTCTTTGTTGAAATAAAATGTTACATATAGCCGGTTGTGGTGGCTCATGCCTGTAATCCCAGTACTTTGGGAGGCCAAGGCAGGAGGATTGCTTAAGTTTAGACGTTTGAGACCAGCCTGGGAAACATGACAAAACCCTGTCACTACAAAAAATACAAAAACTAGCCAGCGTGGTGGTGCAAACTGTATTCCCAGCTACTCAGTAGGCTGAAGTGGGAAGATGGCTTCAAGCTGGGAGATGGAGGCTCAGTGACTTGTGACCTGTGATCACACCACTTTATTCCTCAAAACATCCAGTTCCCTCCATTTCAGAGCCATGGGCAACAGAGGGAGACCCTGTCTCAAAAAACAAGTTACATATAAGCCCAGTTTAAACAGAGGATAACTTGCAGCTACCCTAGTTGAAACAGAACGTGTATCCCTTCTTTCCCACCCTAAATTTCATGCCTAGTTTGAAAATCACTAGACAGTGACAATAAAGTTGATAAGCTTTAGGTTGGTAGGAAAGCTATGTAATCTATACAGTCTACTAAATCCTTGTATGTTTTTGGTAAAATATAAAGATTTAATAGCTAATTTGGACTTAAGAAATTGGGTTAATTTCACGAGTGTGTATCACTTGACTATATTAGTCAAGCATATTATTAAAGTTTTAAAAAAAATCTAAGACTTCTTCTGTACTATTCTTTTTTCCAGAGTGCTCTCTTCCTTATTTCTACATTACTACATTCACATTTCTGCTGCCAATAAGCCGTAATGGAGTCATAAACTTTAAGCTAGTAGACACTGCACCATGCTTTGTGGTGGCATTTTCTGAATGAAACGGTAGCTGTACTTCCTGTTTGTTTTTAAATACCTTTGAAACAGACAGTTCATGCACCCCATCGTTTAGAGATGCAGTTTGAATTTTCATGGGAAAATGTGCCAATTTGGGGTTGGGAAAGCAGCAGAAGCCCGAATCAAGACTCTGCCATTTGGGGGTAGTGCGGCAGATTCCTGCATCTCTGTCTTTCCAGTTTGTGTGTTAATCCATGGTGTTCCAAGCAGCAGAAGGGTGGTGTAAATCTGAAGTTCTTATGAAAGGTTTTTCTATAGATAAAGATGTCTTTTCTCTTTGGGAGGCCGAGGCGGGTGGATCACGAGGTCAAGAGATCGAGACCATCCTGAGTGAAACCCCGTCTCTACTAAAAATACAAAAATTAGGTGGGCATGGTGGCACGTGCCTGTAGTCCCAGCTACTCGGGAGGCTGAGGCAGGAGAATTGCTTGAACCAGGAGGCGGAGGTTGCAGTGAGCCGAGATCGCGCCATTGCACTCCAGCCCGGGTAACAAGAGCAAAACTCCGTCTCAAAAAAAAAAAAAAAGTCTTTTCTGATTCATTCTTATACATTCTTTTCCTGAATTCCTATTCCTGCCTCCCCCTGCAAGTCCTTGTCTAATCACTGGTACCAATACTTTGTTTAGTAGTTGTATTAGCATTAACTTAAACATTTTTAAATTTAAAAAATACACAGAAATGGCAAAATACATGTGAATGTGGTAAATATATTTGGAAAAAACCTATTCTGTTTTGTTTCATTTTTTGAGGTGGAGGTTTGCTCTTTGTTGCCCAACTGGAGTGCAGAAGCACGATCTCAGCTCACTGCAACCTCTACCTCCTGGGTTCAAGCAATTCTCCTGTCTCAGCCTCCTGAGTAGCTGGGGTTACAGGTGCCTGCCACCATGCCCAGCTAATTTTTTTTTGTATTTTTAGTAGAGACAGGGTTTCACCATGTTGGCCAGGCTAGTCTCGAACTCCTGACCTCAGGTGATCCGCCTGCCTCAGCCTTCCAAAGTGCTGGGATTACAGGCATGAGCCACCACACCTGGCCGAAAACCTAGTGTTTTATTTTATTTTTTTTTTATGTTTTCGAGACAGAGTCTCATTCTATTGCCCAGGACAGAGTGCAGTGGTGCGATCTCAGCTTACTGCAACCTCCACCTCCCAGGTTCAAGCGATTCTTGTGCCTCAGCCTCCCCAGGAGCTGGGATTACAGGTGCGCACTGCCATGTCTGGCTAATTTATGTATTTTTAGTAGAGATGGGGTTTTGCCATATTGCCCTAGCTGGTCTTGAACTGACCTCAGGTGATTCGCCCGCCTCAGCCTCCCAAAGTGCTGGGATTACAGGTGTAAGCCACCGTGCCTGAACAGAAACCAAGTCTGTTTTAAAAGTAACTTCAAGTGTTTTCAGTATTAACTCTATGGTTCATGTTCATAAATGCTGTTCATCTTAATACCAGGCAGCTTTGTATGCTGAATATAGCCAAAAGGAGGCAAATAACTTGAGCAGGACTTTCTTGTCCAGGCTAATGAAGGGGAACTGTGTTAAAGATTACAAAGAAATTGTGGGGCCCAATTGTCACTTTGTATTTGAATCAAGAAAAGCAGTGACAGTGACTCTTCTGCCGCCTGTCACCTTTCTCCCGAGGTCGTTATTTGTTCCTTGATTTCTTTTGCTCTTGGCCTTTTAAAACTTGTGAAGGGGCTGGGTGCAGTGGCTCACGCCTGTAACCCCAGCACTTTGGGAGGCCAAGGTGGGTGGATCACCGGGGGTCAGGTGTTCGAGACCAGCCTGGCCAATATGGTGAAACCCTATCGCTGCTGAAAATACAAAAATCACCTGTGCTTGATGGTGCACACCTGTTATCTCAGCTACTTGGGTGGCTGAGGCATGAGAATCGCTTGAACCTGGGAGGCGGAGGTTGGAGTGAGCCCAGATCACACTTCCGCACTCCAGCCTGGGAGATGGAGCGAGACTCTGTCTCTCAAAAACAAAACCAAACCTGTAAAGGGATCTAAGAAAGCATGACTCTACCTCCATTGAGTAGAAATGGACTTCAGGTTTTTAATGAAAAGTGAGAAGCGGTTGGCTAGGAAGTATGCCTTTTAAAACTAGAGGAAACCCAGTTTTGGAGCAAGATAGGTTGTTTCCACTCTGCTATCATTTGAATGTGTCGCCTCCAAAATTCAGCTCTTGCCAATGTGCTGTTATCGAGGTGGCGCTTTTTACGTGATTCTCCTGTCTCAGCTTCCTGAGTAGCTGGGATTACAGGCGTCGGCCACCATGCCCGGCTAATTTTTGTATTTTTAGTAAAGATGGGGCTTTACCATGTTGGCTAGTACAGTCTTGAACTCCTGACCTCAGGTGATCAACCTGCCTAGGCCTCCCAAAGTGCTGGGATTACAGGCATGAGCCACCGCGCCCTGCCTCGTCCATTCAACTTTAACCTAGCCCTTTGCTGAGAGCTTCAGACCCATTATTAATATATAATCAAATAGTTATTTCCCATTTCCAACCAGATATCTCAATCTTACTGCAAACAATATATTCACAAGCCCTAAATGGAACCTTCTCCAAAGCCCTCTTCTCAAAACCAGAAAACAACCTTAATTCTGTCAACACAGAACTGTCCAACTGATTTTCACGTTTGTCCAGGCACTGTACTAGGTGCTAAGGAATATGGTGATTGAATAAGATAAAAGTTTCCTCCGCGTCTGGAAGCATCTAGACGCTGGGCTTCTCCTGGCGGTTCATTATTTGGCATTAAATCTCTGCCTTCATATGAAACGATCCCTCACCGAACCTTGCCTCAGTTCGGAGCCAAGGCGCTAATGGTATTATTTCCTGAGAGCAGGTTTCTACGCCACAAGACCCGACAATTTTACCAGAGCTGGTTCCACCTAACCTCAATCCTCCTTCCCTGCCCAAGGGGGTGAAAAATCTGGACCCAGGAGACCTTCCTTGCGCTCCGGGAGGCGTTTAAAGGTCCAAGGAAGACGTGACCGAAATGTAAAGATCCGGACGTCTTACCCAATAAGGGACCCAGTTTCTTATTACCCAACTTCCCCAGAGTCTGGCTTTTAGAAAAATATCCAAAGCGGCTGTGCGCGGTGGCTCACGCCTGTAATACCAACACTTTGGGAGGCGGGGGCGGGCTTATCACCTGACGTCAGGAGTTTGAGACCAGCCTGGCCAATATGGTAAAACCCAGTCTCTACTAAAGATACAAATATTAGCTGGGCGTCCTAGCGGGCGCCTGTAATCCCGCTTCTCGGGAGGCTGAGACAGCAGAATCCTTGAACCCGGAAGGCGGAGGTTGCCGTGAGCCGAGATCGCGCCACTGAACGCCAGTCTGGGGGACAAAAGCGAAATATCGTCTCAAAAAAAAAAAAAAAAAAAGAAAAAAGAAACAAAAAGAAAAATATGCAAAGCAACAAAAAGGAGAGATGGAAACAACTCTTGGAGGACCCTTGCATAACCCGCGGGCGTCACGGGCCACAAGGGTCCTACGCTCCAGCGAACCGCCGCCGGCGCCTGCGCACTGACCCGGGCCGCGGCCGGAAGCCCCGGGGTGAGACCCTTTCGAATTCTGTGAAAACGGCCGGATTAAACCTTTTTCTTCTCCGTTACTACTGAACCTGTGCTGTGATTTAGAACACAAGAAACCCCAAGAGGCTGAAGGGATTGTCTTAGCTGTCTCCCTCCTTCGCCGGCACCGCCGAAGGCAGCCCCTATGAAGGCCACTAAGCCTCGGGGTCCTGGGTTTCTATGACTACAAACAGGCGTCCTAGGAAAGGGCGAAGTGACTGGATACCGGGTGGAAACGTAATGTGTGGGCAGGGTCGTGGGTGTCCCTTTTCCGTCATTTTAAATCAAGAAACAGTGCGAGTCCTGCCAAGCTCCCGAGTTTGTGGAACTGGCACGCGAGAGCGCTGCCTGTGGGGAAGGTCGGGGTCCCCAGGCGAGCCACTTGCGGAGAGTGGCGCCCATTAGGGGTGCGGGCGGCTGCAGAGCGGGTCCTTCCCGCCCTGCTCCGTGATGCTGACGCTGACCCTGACCTGACGCGTCCACCAAGGCTTCTTAACGCGTCAGATGACCCAGAACATAGCGGTCCCCCCGAAGAAGGAAAACCATGCTAGATGAATTCTTTAACTGCGATCTGAACCTAAGTACTTAATGGGTGTCGTCGTTTTTTTTTTTTTTTTTTTTTTTTCTTTTTTCCTCTGCCTGCAGGACTATGTGACAGCCTGCAAGTCCCAGTGCGGCGCTAGTTTGTGTCTAAATTAGCTTTCCAGAGAACTATTTCAAATTACTAAACAAAGTGATAGGTGGCAGTGTTTATTATGTCTCTCCCGAAAACGCCCTCCAACCCGCTAAACTCTGCATCAACATCTAAGAGCAAAAAGTTGAAAGTATCTGTAGCCAAGGAAGAGACCAGAGGTAAGCTTCTATGATTTTGAAGTCATAAACGGTCATGGCCGTTAAGACAGAAATCACCTTCTATTCATTGTTTTTTTTTTTTTTTTTTTTGAGATGGAGTCTCGCTATGTTGCCCAGGCTGGAGTGCAATGGCACCTTCTTGGTTCACTGCAACCTCTGCCTACGAATTCAAGCAATTCTGCCTCAACCTCCAGAGTATCTGGATTTACAGGTGTGCGCCACCATGCCTGGTGAATTTTTTCATGTTTTTTAGTAGAGACGGGGTTTCGCCATGTTGACCAGGTTGGTCTCAAACTCCTCACGCCTCAGCCTCCCAAAAGGCTGGCATTACAGGCGTGAGCCACCGCGCCCGGCCCCAGCTGGTTTTTAAAGTCTGAGATTCAGAATGCCTTGATTAGCTACACTTTTTCTAACACACTTGCTTAAATAAAACAAGAAGTCATTCCTTTTACAGTATTTTGAGTCAGAATCCTGTTTCACTGCTCCACCTAAATACTGTGTATAATTTTTTCAAATGTTGATTTGTATATTGTTTTAAATTCACCCTAATATCAATAGTTGTTTTTGTTTTGTTTTGTTTTTTTGGTTCCTGGCCTTTGGCTTTAAGGAATCTTGAAAAAGTAATAGCAAGGCTGGATGCAGTGGCTCACGCCTGTAATCCCAGCACTTCGGGAGGCTGGGGTGGGAGGATCACCTGAGGTCAGGAGTTTGAGACCAGCCTTGCCAATATGATGAAACTCCATCTCTACGGGAAATACAAAAATTAGCTGGGCATCGTGGCTCTCGCCTGTAGTCCCAGCTACTAGGGAGGTGGGGTAGGAGAATCGCTTGAACCTGGGAGGTGGAGGTTGCAGTGAGCCAATATCGTGCCATTGCATTCCGGTCTGGGTGACAGAGCAAGACTCCATCTCAAAATAAATAATAGCAGAGATAAGAGAAATGCAATTTAGCACAACGTGTCAATTTGTATCAGCTTTTAGTACTTTTTCTAAATGAGAGTTATTCCTTAAGATTTTCATTCATATGCAGATCTATACTAGAATTAAGAATCAGCTAGCGTTATCCTTACCCGGTGTTCTGTTAAAGCTTTTCCCAATCTCACTTGCACCTTGTGCTAAAGCCCCAAGCCCCACCCAACTTTTTTTATTTTTCTGTTTCTTTTCATCTCAAGGTGTCAGGAGATAGAGATTTGGTAATGTAAACCATAACAACTTTTGATAGTGATGAAAGCGTTACCTCCTTATAGAAATAAATGTGAACCATACCATATTAGGGGCATAAATTAAGAACAATGACAACTCAACCCTGCCTGACTGGCTTCATAGGAGGGTTTTTCCTATATTAACCCTACGACCTGCCTTTATTGCTACTCTGCCCTAGTCAAGCAGGGTAGAACACTCTTTACAGTTCCCATTCCACAGATCTGTCAGCTCAGAATATTCTACTCTCATTTGCAAAAAAAAAAAGTTCCATTTTT
>PVKV010038052.1:0-14255 GCA_004027835.1 Alouatta palliata
GCTCTATGAAGGCATGTATTTTTATTTATTTACTGCTCTAGCCCTAGTGTTTAGGACTGTGCCTGGAAACCAGTGGCACTCACTAAAAACTTACTGAATGACTAAGTGCAGTACAGTATTCTAAGGTATTTAAACAGTGTCTGACACATAGTGAATGCTCAGTAAGGGCTAGCTATTGATCTTACTTTTGCCAGTGGAGAAGGGGTCATGAGATTCCTGGCATTGCAGAAGATACCTATACATAGCGTTTGATCCCGTGATCCCGCAAGAAGTAGAAGACAAATAATATGCACATGTTAATTAGGACTTGAGTTTCCTTGCTTTTATGTGTGTGAACCAACCCCGGGATGAGTTGAATTCCCTTTAGAACAGATGTAAAACCATACATCTGAGTCTCTCACATGGATCCAGGAGGTGATAAAGGGCAGAGAGGAGAGTATGAGCTGGAGCTGTTTGGAACCACAATTTGGGCCCAGAGATCCGAGCTCAGGGAAGTCTGATCTGGCCCTGGGTCAGGCCTGATTGACTTCAGGACAGCTTTGGGAAATAGGGAAAGTCCAGCAGTTATACTGCAACAGAAAGGCTGATGGTAGTTTATGCTGATTCTGCAGTTTTCTTTATTGTCACCCAGGCTGTAGTGCAGTGGTGCGATCTTGGCTCACTGCAACATCCGCCTCCCAGGTTCAAGCAATTCTCCTGCTTCAGCCTCCTGAGTAGCTGGGACTACAGTTGGATGCCACCACACCTGGCTAATTTTTGTATTTTTTTTTTTTTAGTAGAGATGGGGTTTCACCATGTTGGTCAGGCTGGTCTTGAACTCCTGACCTTGTGATCTGCCCACCTCAGCCTCCCAAAGTGCTGGGATTACAGGCATGAGCCACTGCGCCCGGCCAGAGCTGCCTGTTTAAAATCAGGTGGCTATGAAGAAAGAACCCAGAGAAATATGTATTTGTCTCTGGTTCCTGGCATAGAGCTCCTAAAGCCCTTATAATTCTCTGAGTGATAAGAGCATCTTTTGTTCTAATGAGGCAGCTCTTGCTGGGCTCCTTTATAACTTCAGGATGGTGGTTGGTTGCCAGGAAGACCAAGTGTTGATGAGAAACTTGGAACTTTTAGTCCCATCCTCCAAGGGAGAGGAGCTAGGGCTTCAGTTACTAATCAATCATGACTACATGATGTAAGATCCATAAAAATCCCTAAATGCTGAAGTTCAGAGAGCTCCCACTTTGGTGACCACATCAACGTTCTGGAAGGGTGCCAGAGGAAACTCCACCCACCGCCCCACACCTCCCCTTATGCATCTTTTCCATTTGGCTGTTTCTGAGTTTGGCTGCTACTGAGTTTATAATAAACTGGTAATAGTATGTAAAGTGTTATCTTAAGTTCTGTGAGCTGTTCTAGCACATTATTGAACACTGGGAGGAACTCCTGATTTGTAGCTGGTGGGTCAGAAACCCAGATCTCCTGGACTTGTGATTGGGGTCTAAAGTCTGAAGTGGGAATAGTTTTGTGAAACTGAGCCCTTTCACTTGCAGGATATGACATCGACCCTGGGTAGTTACTGAGATAATTGAATTGAATTGTACAACACCCAGTTTTTGTCTGGAGAGCTGGAGAATTGGTTGGTGGGAGGAAAAAATCTCATTTGGTGTCAGATGTGCTGCGAGAAAAAAAAAAACAGCTCATGAACTCCACCCTTTCTTGAACTGATTGTGTTGTTACATTCAGTAACAGTCGAAGGTGAGGTCCTTTCTTTTGGTAGGTTTTGGGGCAAAAGGCTCAGAAACATACTTTGAAATGGGAAAGAGCAAGAGTATATGGATGTGTATGTGTAAGATATTCTGATTCCTAGGGAGGTACACAACCATCTTTATTATTCCATATAATTTTAGAGTCGGGGTCTTGCCGTATTGCCCAGGCTGGCCTCAAACTCCTGGGCTCATGTGATTCTCCCACCTTAGCCTCCTGAATACCTAGAACTACAGGCATGTACCACAGCCCTCGGCCACAACAATTTTAAGAAAAAATCTGGCCTGGCAAGGTGGCTCATGCCTGTAATTCTAGCACTTTGGGAGGTTGACGTCAAAGGATCCCTTAGGGCCAGGAGTTAAAGACCAGCCTGGGCAGCATAGTGAGGCCCCATGTCTACCAAAAAAAAAAAAAAAAAAATTAGCTGGGTGTGGTGGCATGTGCTCGGGAGGCTGAGGTAGAAGGATTGCTTAAACACAGGAGGTCGAGTCTGCAGTGAGGCATGATGGCACCACTGCACTCCAGCCTGGGTGACAGAGTGAGATGCTGTCTCAAAAAACAAAGAATGAACAAACAAACAATTCTGCTTGATATAAATCTAGATTTGTATTAATCATAGAATAACAACATAGCCAATTCTGCCATCTATTGGTTGTATGAGCACTGTGAATAGTCAATTCTGTGTGTGAGACAGTATCATTGAATGCTGGAATAAAAAATCATATAATGCATAAGTTGTCAGGGATAGGTGGAGCCAATCCTACTTTTCATGATCTTTTTGAGGTCGATAGACATTTTATAACCTTTACAGCTTGTTCAACTCAAAAACAGCCAACACACTGGAATGTCTTAGTGGCATTGAAGCTCCGTTGTGTTTTGATCCCGATTGTTGAGGTTAGCACCTGTTCAGATCCCTTTATAATGACACTAGAACTTATATCTGTGAAAATATATATACAGTTACGTCTGTCATTTTTTGTTAAAGAAGGTTAATTTTTGAATTTTAAATAATTCATTTTAAAAATATGGGATGGAGGCTCTTTCCTGAAATGTAGACAGTATTCAAATCATAGCACAGTGCCTCGGGACTTCCACATCTATTGCATACTGCTTACTTAATAAAAGTTGAACGTCTATGCCATTAAAAATTAATGCTTCTTAAAGAAGAAAATATCCTTCTGCTCTGTGAGGAAAACATGATATATATGCTTATGGAGTATTACTTTTGACTCTTGAATACCATACATTTTTCTTTGCCATACTTCTGTTAATGTATTGCAGTATTTCGAAAACTTTTGAAAAAGCACATGTTGCTCAGGCATGTTTTTCCACTCAGAAAGCCTTACTGCTTTTTCTACTGCACTTTTACTTAGTGATTAATTTCCCATTTTGTCTCAGGACCCAAGATGAATTGAACCAAACATGCAACCCCCTCACCCCATCTTTACCGTATTTCATCCTGTTTTTGGTGGGCCATTTTATAAATTTAATTTTGAATATTAGCCTAATATTCTAAGGTGTGATAATCTTGTCCAGAATTGCCTGATCTTCCCACTCACACTGAAGCCCAGGGGCCAATCACATCCCTGCTCCTTTGACCTAGAGTTATGATTGATATTTCTGGCCACCTCGGTCTCCACCTGTATTTGCTTCAAATATCCTATGTGACAGAGATCATTTCCACAACTTCAATTCTTTACTGAGGAAATAGTCAGTGAACAAATTGAAGCCCAATGCTATCACTTTGTGCCTTCCCAATTTCACTTCTGAGTCTGTGTCAAAACAACACACACTTGAATTTATGCTTGTATTTAAAAAATTCTGCTTTAATGCTCATAATCCTTTTCAATCCCTTTTCCTGGTATCTAAAATATCTTAGCATAACTCTCATTTTTGCACAACCATCAGGATATAGTTTCAAATATGACAGCAACCAAAGCATCCTACTTCATTACTTGCTGATTTTTTCCAGGCAATCTATTTTTATTTTGTGAATAAACAATGATATAGAAGTGAATGATTTACTACTCTTCTATCTAGTTCTCAAGGAAGCTTTCCTTCGACAAGCAAATTTCCAAGAATCTGTGACTTTTAAAGAGTTCTGTTTGCTGCTAATTGATTAAACTCAGTTATCATTTGAAAACTTCCCAAAGAAGGCAGATTATATTCTGATGAGAAAAATCACTATCATGATATACTAACATGAACTCTGTGAACCTCACCATTAGCCAGAGATTTTAAAATGCTTTAAATTGAGGAATAATATATAAACAGTAAAGTGTACAAATCCTGTGTAAACTTGAATTTATGCACACACACCCCATACCCCCACCCGCCCATGTAGCCACTGCCGAGGTCAAGATATAGATTATTTCCAACAGCTCAGAAGGCTTCCTTGTCTCTCTTCTCTTCTCAATATTCCGCTTCATGTAACCACAGACCTGACTTCTATAATCATAGATTTGTGTTGCCTGCTCTCTAACTTCATAATAAAAGGAAACAAACTATAAGTGTAGTTTTGTGTCTGGCCTCTTTCCTTATCAGTCTGTCAATGAGATTAATCCATGTTTGTACCTAAAGTAGCGCTGCATTCTTTTTTATTGTTTTTAATTGTTCCACTGTTTCAATTTCCACTGTGTATCCATTCTATTACTGATGAACATTTGGGTTATTTACAATTTTAGGCTATTGTAAATAAAGCTATTTAGTCTGAGATTTTCACATATAAAAGAGCACTTCACTACACACAAATTCTGCTGTTCGGACAATCCTTTATGTGATGATAGGCACAGAGTAGAAAATTAAATCAAGATGCCTAAGATGCTTTTTTTTTTTTTTGAGAAAGGGTCTTACTCCGTTGCTCAGGCTGGTGTGCAGTGGTGCAGGCACAGTTTCCTGCAGCCTCGGCCTCCCAGGCTCAACTGATCCTCCTGCTTCGGACTCCCATGTAGCTGGGACTACAGGTGCATGCCACCACACCCAGCTAATTTTTAAATTTTTTATAAAATTGGGGTCTCCCTTTGTTTCCCAGGCTGCTAGGATGCTTTTTGTGAGACATTTAACAGAATTCATGTGTCATGCAGTTTGTAATCAATTATAGGAATCCAGGAAGCAAAAGTAAAATAGATAAACTGGACTTCATCAAAAGTCTTCGTGAATCGAAGGACACAATTTTTCTTGTGTGTATCAAAGGATACTTCAAAAACAAAAATACAACCTACTAGGTGGGGGGAAATATTTGCAAAGCACTGGTAAAGTATTAATATTTGGAATATATAATGAACACCTAAAACCCAAAAATAAAACCCAATTCAAAAATGGGCAAAAGACTTGAGTAGAAATTTCTCCAAAGAAGATACACAAATGGCCCATAAACCCATAAAAAGATGATTAGTATCATTAGTCATTGGGGAAATGCAAATCAAAATCGCAATGAGTACCACCTCATACCTGCTAGTATGGCTGTAATTAAAAGACAAAACAAGATGGAGAATAACAAGTGTTGGTGAGGATGTGTAGAAATTGGAACCCTGCACATTACTGGTGAGAATGTAGAATGGTACAGACACTGTGGAAAACAATTTGACAATTTCTCAAAAGGTTAAACACAAAACTACCATATGACCCAGTAATTCTACTTCAGGTATATACCCAAAAGAACTGAAAGCAGAAATCTAGCTACGGAAATCTATCTATCTATCTATCTATCTATCTATCTATCTATCTATCTATCTATCTATCTATCTAAATTTAGAGCTTGGAGAGGTAAAGAACAGATGTTTGCCACCAAATTTTATAGCAGTGTTACTCATAAATGTCAAAAGCTATAAACAACCCAAGTGTCCATC
The DNA here is from genome assembly GCA_004027835.1 of Alouatta palliata. Lineage (NCBI taxonomy): Eukaryota > Metazoa > Chordata > Mammalia > Primates > Atelidae > Alouatta > Alouatta palliata. Next base: position 5,598 of record PVKV010038052.1, read on the forward strand.
AACAGATGAATGGATAAACAAAATGTGGTTTGTACACACACACACACACATACACACACACACACATACACACGAATATTATTCATCCATAAAAAAGAATAAAATTTTGGTATATGCTACAACATGGATGAAACTTGAAAACATGCTTGGGAAACAAGTCAGACACAGAAGGACATATATGATATGATGTCACATATACGAAGTACCTAGAACAGAATAAAAAATAATAAAAAAAAGAGCACAGAATATAAGTGTTAATCTTATCTTCCAATGCTTGCATTTTGGATGTACAATAAGCTGCAACAGGATAATCACACTTAAGTCAAAAATTCTTTTTTTTTTTTTTTTTGAGATGGAGTCTGGCTCTTGTGGCCCAGGCTGGAGCACAGCGGCTGATCTTGGCTCACTGCAACCTCTGCCTCCCAGGTTCAAGTATTCTCGTGCCTCAGCCTCCTCAGCAGCTGGGATTACAGGCATGTGCCACCATGCCCAGCTAATTTTTGTAGTTCTAGTAGAGATGGGTTTTCACTATGTTGACCAGGCTGGTCTTGAAATTCTGACTTCAAGTGATTCACCCACCTCGGCCTCCCAAAGTCCTGGGATTACAGGCGTGAGCCGCTGTCCCCAGCCAAAAATTCATTTTAATACTCTCCCAAACAGGGTATATGGAGGCCGCAGGGGAGACACTAGGGAGGCATATTGTTCTAGAATAGTGCCTTTCAATCCACTTCGTTTGTGTGAACTGCAAAGATCTCTTACAAGTGGGCTGCAGTCAGACATTTATAACTGCTGTTCCTGTCCTTCTTCTCCCAACCAAACTGCTTTGACCCCAAAGCCTCCAAACCTTCTGTCAGGGCCCCAGGTGCAAGAGGTGGAGACTAAAGAGCCCCTGGAGATAAATAAACTGTCATTTCACCAGGACCACTCATGAAATCCCCATAAGCTTTCCTTCCCCAGGATACAGCATTAGAGAAAGGATCTGGGCTAAAATGATTACTGCTGGGCTGCTGGCAAGAGAGGATATCATATTCCTGACTTAATAATAAACAAAGAAAATGTAAGTTGAATCTAAATGAAATATAATTCAATCCCCTTTTTATGCCAGTGATTTAGGTGGGCAAAGGATAGGGGCTCTGCTAAGAGCAAATTAAATGAATCCTCTGACACATCACAGTGGCTTTTAAGGCAGCACTGAGGATAGGCTCTTGAAAGGGGAGGTAAGGGCACACCCCAGCCCCTAAGGCATATATCAGAACACACAATGAGAGAGGGAGGAGGTGAGGTAAAGCCTTACCCTACTGATATTCCTGTCTGCTGTAAACAGTGGGGAGTCACAGAAGGTTCTCGAGTAGGGGTCTTGGACATGTCCAAAGTAGAGCTTAGGAAGCTAAACTTGTCAGATGTCAATAAATACTGTCCAAAGTAGAGCTTAGGAAGCTAAACTTGTCAGATGTCAATAAATACTGTCCAAAGTAGAGCTTAGGAAGCTAAACTTGTCAGATGTCAATAAATACTGTCCAAAGTAGAGCTTAGGAAGCTAAACTTGTCAGATGTCAATAAATACTTGTTGGGTTAATGAATGAATATCAAGAAAGAGACATGAATCCGGCCACTTAGGAATATGGATTCCACTAAAGCCAAGGAAAAAGGATCAGAAAATGGTATCAGACCAACACCATTATTAAAGTTTCATCTATAGCTTTCTAATAGGTTCTTCTAATGTAACAAATGGGACACGTGGAATGTGATAAAAACACAACTTGCCTTTTGTTCTTATTGATCCTGTAAAGTTCATTTCATATGGCAATCTTTCCCTGCCTTGGAGGAATACAGTTCACCCCAAGGTAATTTACAGTCTGTCCTGTGGTCATTTTAACACAGCCTAATACACACATTAGAATATCTAGCCCTGGAGAAACCTAAAACCCTAAATTTTATTTACTGTTGAATGGCATTCCTTTCTCGGGCAGCTCCAGTGTGAGCTGGCTGCCTGCAGAGGGAGAGGAAGGCTTGATCCTTCATTTCTCTTTTCCTGCTCCTTCTTCCTCATTAGATTGCCCCTAGGGTTGAGACATAAAGACAGGAATCAAAAATAGTAGAAGGGAATTTTCTTACTCAGTTCTATCTGCCATTATTTGGCTTTGCGCTGAGTGTGGTTGATGTTTAAAGCTGATATTCTCTTGAGCACTCTTTTGGGGGGTACCCCCTCTGTGGGAACCCTGGAGCTGTGTTGACGCCCCTTTTTCTGCTGGCAACTCCCACTTTAGGGGATCCACCCCTGCACACTGTGGAGTCCCATTGCCCCTTCTAGGAGGTCCTCTCTGGAAGATCTTAACACAGCCTCAGGATCGCTGGTCCTTTATCCTGTCCTACACTGAGGGAACATGCCTTGTCCTTCCACTACAGAGGCTTGAGGTGGTAGGAATTTCCCAGACACAGCAGCTACTTGCTTTTGCTCCATCATCCTCAACACAACCGGCCGGCTTCTCTCTTACCCTGCAGAAATCAGCCCTCGGCTCACTGTCTTTCCAACTTCAGGTGACACATATTAGGCTCTCAGAATGGCCGTGCTGAAGGCCCTCAAAATTTGAGGGAGGCTCAGGTGTCCCCTTTACCCTTTATTTCCTCTTGAGATATATGACTTCAGGCTTACAGCAAAAACTTCTCCGAAAAATCTTCTCACTAGAATCTTTCTTTCTTCTTCTTACTCTCCAAAAAAACCTTTTATATTCTTGAAGAGAAAAAGAAGTCTTTGGATAAATGGCCTTAAATGTTGAAACCAAACCCAAACATCAGGGTTTGTTTTGTTTTAGATTCCTCTTACAGTGTTCTGTTTCATGCACACATTGGTACCTGAGAGCCACAATGTCAGTCCCTCTGGAGAAACTGAGGTAAGAAGCATTCTACTTTAACATTAGGTTATGTTCACTTAACAAACTGTGTAGGTATTCAATGAAGCAGCTTCAATTCTTCTTGCTTAATATTCTTGCCCTTTTAAGCGTGACGTTGAAAGAACTTCCAAAGTCACCAAATTGGTAAATATCATTTGTATCATTTGCAGTCTCGAGGGACTGTGACTGTTGCCTGATCACCAGGGTTAGTTATGCGTTTTGTAAGAGCTTACACAGTTTGGCAGAGGCTCTCTTTAAGAAAAAGAATGCAAAGTTAGGAATAAAAAATTGGTGTGTAAGAAAATAGAAAAATAAAAACAAAAAAATTAAAAAAAAATTAAAACAAAAACAAAGATTAAAAATTGGGTATGTAAACAACTATTTACTTGGAATGAGAACATTTCACAAATTACTAATTTTAAAATGCTGATCCTTTTGTAGTTCATAAATGTGACGATTGGGTTCTCACAAGTGAAGTGTGTGACATGTGCTTCCCTCAAACTCTGTGACAACATCCGCACATACCCTGTCTGCCATGAAAGAAAAAAATTAAAGAAGAATAAAATGTTGGCAAATATACCACAAACATCAAAAGTCCAGGAAAAATTACATAATGCTTTTATTAACGAATTAATTACCTTACATACACCTTTATAATTCTTTTGAAATTTAATATGATCAATAATTCTGAAGAAATACACAAAGCGATCTGAAATTAGGGCATGCAGGGGAGTAAGTAAAATAAATTTTAAATATCATTGTATTAAGCTACTTATGATTATTCTTATACTACATACATGTACTTATTTTATAAATATGTGTGGTGATTTTATCATTAGATTGTTTCTTTAGGTTGCTGTCCTTCATTGATGAATCCTTTTTCATTCTGTTTTGTCTAAAGCTGCTGTTCGTCTTCAGGATGTGATGTGATCCAGCATGTGGGATGTGTAAAGTACATGCCTAAACAAACACACAGTCATTGTGAACCTGGCACTGGTTTGTGTCCTACAATCACAGGATTTCTGATACAATCTATTTTGTGTGATTTGCCTCTAAATTAAAACTACTGGGTTTATAATTGGGCTTATAATTGCATACACTGTTTATCCTGTATATTCTTGACAGGACATAACTTCCATTTTGGCCAGGCGTCTTTGAGAATTAAATCCTCTGCTCAGACTTTTACGTAACTGAAGATTGGCAGAATTTTCCACAGGCTGGTTTCTGGCTTCATACTTTTGATAACTTTTCCTATGTGATTATCTACAGACTTCCAATGCCAAGTGCAACAGGTTACAGTCAAATCACAATGTGACCTCTAGCATTGCACTTGTCTGTCTGATATTGGTTGAGTCAGCAAAGGAGCATTGGAAATATTGCTGGAAGCCATTGCTGCACCACAATAGATAACAATAACTTAGATATGGAAGTGAACCACATAAAAATAAACTTTTTTAACCCAAACTCTATGTCTCTTCAACTCAGCTTCCCCTTAGATGAATCCAGTCATCCCTTCCCTCTTTAAGACCACCCTCGGCCGGGCACAGAGGCTCATGCCTGTAATTCCAGCACTTTGGGAGGCTGAGGCAGGCAGATCACCTGAGGTCAGGAGTTCAAGAACAGCCTGGCCAACATGGGGAAACCCTGTCTCTACTAAAAATACAAAAAAAAAAAAAAAAAAAAAAAAAAAAAAAAAAAAAAAAAAAAAAAGCTAGGCATGGTTGTGCATGCCTGTAATCCCAGCTACTCAGGAGGCTGAGGCAGGAGAACCACTTGAACCCTGGAGGCAGAGGTTGCTGTGAGCCAAGATCACGCCACTGCACTCCAGCATGGGTAACAGAGCAACACTCTGTCTCCAAAACAAATAAACAAAAACACCACCCTACAGAAGAACAAGTGTAACAGACGGTAAGCTGGAGAGGAAAGAGACAGAGGTCTTAACCGACGGTAGTTAACTTATCTCACAAATTTTACAAAAGCATATGACTAAGGGAACAGATTGCTTGGGCCCCAAGCACAAAAAGGGCTTATGTGGCCGGGCATGGTGGCTCACGCCTGTAATCCCACCACTTTGGGAGACAGAGGCAGGTGGATCGAGAGGTCAAGAGACTGAGTTCCTCCTGGCCAACATGGCGAAACCCCATCTCTACTAAAAATACAAAAATTAGCTGGGTGTGGTGGCGCACGCCTGTAGTCCCAGCTACTCAGGAGGCTGAGGCAGAAGAATCGCTTGAACCTGAGAAGTGGAAGTTGCAGTGAGCTGAGATTGCACCACTGCACTCCAGCCTGGTCATCAAAGGGAGACTCCTTCTCAAAAAAAAAAAAAAGGATTTATGCAAGACAGGGAGGCTAGAACTTCATTAAACTTCACAGTAATTTGCCTTCTCAACCAGAACTGAGCCCTGCTCACTTGTTCACAGTGTATTTACATTTATAGAATTGGCACACTGGTGTGCTTGGGGGTAAATGCAGGTTAATACATGTTACTGTCAGAGTTTAGCAGTTGGTCAGCCTCCAAAAGGAGACAGCAACTGTGTAGAATTTCCCTGAGTTTTAAATGTATGTCTTAGCCCTAAAGGCCTTTGGAAAGTTATTGGTCTTATTAGAGAGTTCATATACCATTGAAAGATGTTTGAATAGAAAATGACATTTCAGTAAACTGGTAAGGAAAAGACTCACCAAAGGACCATGAAGACACTGGAAAATTAAAGAGAGCACAGTAAGTAAAAGTATATATATATATATATATATATATATATATACTTTTACTTATTTATTTATGGAGATGGAATCTCCCTCTGGAGTGGAGTGGCACGATCAGTTTATGATTCTCTTTTGCACACTAGTACTTTATAAGGGAACAGTCACAGTTAGAAATGATTTCAGCTGCAAGTAACAGAATAATTAACTAATGGTAGCTTAAATAATAGATAATTAACTTAGAACAAAAAGTCTGAAGGTAGGTGACTGATAATTCTGCTATTTTAGGACTCTGTGTCCTTTATGATTCTCAAGGTAGAAATACGGTTGTCACAGCTCTGGGCGTCATCTGTGCAAAGGCAGAAAACAGGAGGCAGCTGCAGAGTGTGTGTCTATCTTCTTTTCATTAAAGAGGAGAAGTCTTTCCTAAGCAATTTCCTATTGGAATTGCTCTTTAAATCTCATTGGTCAAAACTGGGCACATGGGCACCCGTAGCCGCATGGAGTTGGGAAAGTGAGTATCTGGCAAAGGGGTATGAGAGTTTCTTGATTGGCTTAGCCTAGTTTCTTGATTGGCTTAGACTGGTACTTTTTGTTGGATTTGCAATTTGTTGAATTTACATGCAAGAGTAAAATAAGATATTTTTAACTTTAGTAGATACTCTCTAAAAGATTTCCAAAGTACTTGTACCAAATTACACTCCCACCAGCAAATTATGAGAGATTAATTTGCCAATTGTTGGCTTCCTTATATATATATACTTTTACTTATTTATTTATTGAGATGGAATCTCCCTCTGGAGTGGAGTGGCACGATCTCAGCTCACTGCAGCCTCTGCTCTGCTCACTGCAACCTCTGCCTCCTGCATTCAAGTGATTCTCCTGCCTCAGCCTCCCGAGTAGAGTGTGCCTGGAACTACAGGCACATGCCACTACACCCAGCTAACTTTTGTATTTTTAGTAGAGATGGGGTTTCACCATGTTGGCCAGGATGGTCTTGATCTCTTGACCTCATGATCTGCCTGCCTTGACCTCCCAAAGTGCTAGGATTACAGGTGTGAGCCACCACGCCCAGCCCATTATATATATTATTTTAGAAGGTAGTAAGGAATGTGGTATATGCTATAGAAAAGAAGTTGGGCAAGATAAAGGGGACTGGAAGTACTGGGGAAAATAGAGCAGTTTGAATTTTAAATACGTGATCAGGATTGGTTTTTATTTGTTTTTTTGAGACAGGGTCTTGCTCTGTTGCTGGAGTGCAGTGACATGACCATGGCTTACCCTGCTGCCTCAACCTCCTAGGGTCAAACGATCCTCCTGCCTCCCAAGTAGCTGGGACTACAGGTGTGTGCCACTGTGCTCTACAAAAAACCACATTTTGTATTATTTGTAGAGATGAGCGTTTGCCGTGTTGCCCAGGCTGGTCTGGAGCTCCTAGCCCAAGTAATCTGCCGCCTTTGCCTCTGAAAGTGCTGAGATTACAGGTATGAGCTGCCATGCCTGGCTGGCTTTTTTTTTTTTTGAAGGTGACAACCGAGCAAAGTCACGGAAAAGTAAGGGAAAGAGCTGCGCACGTATGTGAGGAAAAGATTCTAGGTGGCGGGAAAGCCAACATGAAGGCTATCAACAAATTGCTGATGTGTTCCGGCAAATGCAGTTGGTCATTGTGGAAGAAATAGCGTGAACAAGGGAGAAAGCAATGGGAAATAATATGAGGGGAAAGAGCCAGGTCACGTAGAGCCTGCAGGACGTGGTAAGTGCTTTGGCTTTTCCACCAGTGAAACGGGGGCTACAACAGGGGTTTGAGCCCATGAGTGACATAATCTGACTTACATTTAAAAAGATCATAACTGTGGGCAGGAGCAGGAAGAGGAATTAATCTATTGCAGGAGGTGACAGTGGCTTTGACCAAGGTGGTGACAGTGGACGCTCCAGGCAAACAGGGTGTCAAAAGCCAAGGTGCCGACATGGAAATTTCAGTACAAGGCCGGTGTCAGAACTGTGAGCAAGCCAGCTGTCTTCCTAACCGGGGAGGGAAAATGACAGCTGCCATTTATTGAAGATTCACTATGTGGCACGCATTGTGCTAATTTGTTACTCAGGCGACCTCTTTTAGTCTCCATAACAACCTCGTAAAGAAATTTAGAATTGAGAACCTTTCACACAGTTACATGCCTAACAGTAGCACACCTGGCGTTCTAACCCAGGCGGTCTGACTCCAGCCCTTCATTCTACGCTAGCGCTAAGGCTAGAAGGGAACCTTGAGGCCGGGCTGTGGAGGGCCAAGAGGTTTTGCCTGGTTTGAACTTTTACCTTCTGGATGTTTCCCCCGCGTCCCCACATTTGAGCGACAGGACACCTCCGGAACTGCAGCTCAGCAACAGGGGTTCACCGCGAGCGCGGGGAGGGTCATCGCCTCCTCCGACCGCCACGCGCCTCTCCGGGAAGGGCGTGTCTCCCCGCTTGAGGACCCTCCCTGCAGATAAAGAGGAGGCTCAGCAGGGCCTTCATTAGAGATCACACAGGATCGACAACGAGTGTCCGGCAGCCAGGTGCATGGATTCCACGCAGAAGCTGGAGGCAGAGTCCAGCTAACAGACCACTGCAGCTCGACGGAGCCAGAGGGGGGCAACCAGGAGAGCTGTCGGCGAGGGAAAGGGGATGGGACTTGGGGACTGAACGACTCTCTCTTCCTGTGTGTCCTCCCCGCGTCCTCCGAAGGAGCTGACTGCCGTGCAGCACCGTGGCCACTAGGGGGCAGGCCCGCCTCACCCGGAGCCCCGGCCGCCGCTCACTCCCTGGAGGGCCGAGCTGCTGCTTACATTCCAAGTCAGGCCAGCCCCTGGAACGCTTCATGGGAGCTTGGATCTAGAACAGTTGATCTCCATTGAGACGGAAATCTGGACGGTCTCCCAGTTGATTGAAAACGGCTAGAAACAGGGTTTACGGTATTGCAATGAATGCAGAGTGCAGGCGCCGGTGCCCAGGCGGCCCGGGGAACAGGAGGGCCGGAGGAGGAAACAGCTGCGTGCAAGACACCAGCAGCAGCCCTTAACGGGTGCTGGGC
>PVKV010038054.1:0-14258 GCA_004027835.1 Alouatta palliata
TCCCCGTTCCATTCCATTCCATTCCCCATTCCATTCCCCGTTCCATTCCATTCCTTTCCCCAATCCATTTCCCGTTCCTTTCCATTTCATTTCAAATTCCATTCCCTTACATGCTCCATTCCATTCCCCATTCCATTCCATATTCTATTCCCCATTCGATTCCATTACATTCTCCATTTCATTCTATATATCATTTCTCATTCCATTTCATTCCATTCCCCATTAAATTCTATATTCCATTCCCCATTCCATTCCCCATTCCATTCCCCATTCCATTGCATTCCATTAAACATTCCATTCTATATTGCATTTCTAATTCTATTTCTTTCCATTCCCCATTCCATTCCATTCCATTCCCCTTTCCACTCAATTACATTCTTCTTTCCATTCTATATTCCATTTCTCATTCCACTCCATTCCATTCTACATTCCATTCCCCATTCCTTTCCCCATTCAATTCCCCGTTCCATTCCATTCCATTCCCGATTCCATTCACCGTTCCATTCCTTTCCATTCCGCATACCATTCCATTCCATTCTCCATTCCATTACATTCCACTCTGCATTCCATTCTCCGTTCAATTTCATTTCATTCCCTCTTCCATTCCATTCCTTTCCAAAATCCATTCCCCATTCCTTTCCCCGTTACATTAATTTAAATTCGCCTTTATATTCCCAATTACGTTCTCCATTCCATTCCATAACCCATCCCACATTCAATTCCACGTTCCATTCCATTCAATTCCCCATTCTATTCCCCGTTCCAGTCCCTTCCATTCCCCATTCCATTCTCCATTCCATTCCGAATTCCATTCCCCTTTCCATTCCGTTGCATTCCACAATGCATTCCCCATTCCATTCCCCATTCCATTCTCCATTCCTTTCCCCGTTTCATTCCCTGTTCCATTCCATTCCATTCCCCATTCCATTCCCCAATCCATTCTATTCCATTCCATATTCCATTCCACAATGCATTCCCCGTTCTATTCCACTCCATTCCATATTCCATTCCCTGTTCCATTCCATTCCAATCCCCATTACATTCCATTACATGCCCAATTGCATTAGCTATTTCATTTCCCATTCCATTCCTTTCCATTCTCCACTCCATTTCATTACATGATCATTCAATTCCCCATTCCATTCCATTCCATTCCCGATTCCATTCCATTCCATGTCCCATGCCATTCCCCATTCCATTCCCCATTCCATTCCATTAAATGCCCCACTCCATTCCCCAATCCATTCCACGTTAAATTCCATTCCATTACCCATTCCATTCCCCATTGCATTCCCCTTTCCATTCCATTCCATTCTCCATTATATTCTATATTCCATTTCTCATTCCATTTCATTCCATTCCCCATTCTATTCCATTACATGTCCCATTAAATTCCTCATTCCATTACCCATTCCATTCCCCATTCCATTCCCCGTTTCATTCCATTCATCACACCATTCCCCGTTCCATTCCATTCCATTCTCCATTGCATTCTCCTTTCCATTGCTTATTCCATTCCATAAGATGCACCATTCAATTCCACTCCATTCCCCATCCATTCCATTACATGCCACATTCCATTCCCCATTCCATTCCCCATTCAATTCCATTCCATTCTCCATTCCATTATATATTCCATTTCGAATTCCATTTCATTCCATTCCCCATTCCATTCTCCATTCCATTCTCCATTCCATTCCATTACGTGCCCCGTTCCATTCTCCATTCCATTCCATTTCACTCCCACTTCCATTCCATTCCATTCTTCATGTCATTCCCCTTTCCATTCCCATTCCATGCCATTTAATTCTCCATTCCTTTCCCGTTTCCATTCTCCATTCCATTCCCCATTCCATTCCCCATTCCATTCTCCATTCCATTCCCCGTTCCATTCCATTCCATTCCTCATTCCATTCCCCACTCTTTTCGCCATTCCATTCTCCATTCCATTCCCCATTCCATTCTCACTTCCATTACATTCCATTTCCCATTCCATTCCCCATTCCATTCCCCATTGCTTTCCATTCCTTGCCCCATTCCATTCCCCATTCCATTCCCCGTTCTTTTCCATTTAATTCTCCATTCCATTCCCCATTACATTCTCCTTTTCATTCCCCATTCCATTCAACATTCCATTCCCAGTTCCATTCCCTGTTCTATTCCCCGTTCCATTCCATTCCATTCCCTATTCCATTCCTTTTTCCATTCCATTCCATTCCTCATTTCATTCCATTACATGCCCCATTCCATTCCCCACTCCATTCCCCATTTCATTCCCCCTTCCATTCCATTCCATTCCCCATTCCATTCCTCATTCCATTCCCTGTTCCATTACATCCCATTCTCCATTCTATTCCCCATTCCATTCCCCGTTCCATTCCCTTACATGCCCCATTCCATTCCCAATTCCTTTGCCAATTGCATTACATTCCATTAAACATTCCATTCAATATTCCATTTCTCTTTCCATTTCATTCCATTCCCGATTCCATTCTCCATTCCATTCCCCATTGCATTCCCCATTACATTCCATTCCATGCCTTTAAACATTACATTCTATATTCCATTTCTCATTCCTTTTCATTCCATTCCCCATTCCATTCTCCAATCCATTCCCCATTAAATTCCCCTTTCCATTCCCCGTTCCATTCATTCCATTCCCAGTTCCATTCCATTCCATTTGCCTTTCCATTCCCTTCCATTCTCCATTTCATTCCATTCCATTCTCCATTCCATTCCCCATTCCATTCCATTACATGCTCCATTCCATTCTCTGTTCCATTACATTTCACTCCCTCTTCCATTTCATTTCATTCCATTCCCCATTCCATTCATCATTCCATTCCCCATTCGATTCCATTCCATTCTCCATTCCATTCCCCATTCCGTTCCCCATTCCATTCCCTGTTCCATTCCGTTCCATTCCCCATTCCAGTCCCCCTTCCATTCCTTTCCATTCCCAATTCCATTCCATTACATGCCCCATTTCATTCCCAATTCAATTCCCCGTTCCATTCCATTCCATTCTCCATTAAATTACATTCCATTCCCCATTCCATTCCCCATTGCATTCCCCATCCCATTCCATTCTATTCTCCATTCCATTCTATATTCCATTTCTCATTCCATTTCATTACATTCCCCATTCCATTCTGCATTCCATTACCCATTCCAATCCCCATTCCATTCCATTCCAGTAAAGATTGCATTCTATATTCCATTTCTCTTTCCATTTCATTGCATTCCCAATTCCTTTCTCCATTCCATTCCCCATTCCATTCTCCACTCTATTCCCCATTCCAATCCATTCCATTCCATTCCCCATTCCTTTCGATTCCATTCTACATTCCTTTCCTTTCCATTCTCCATTGCATTATCCATTCCATTCTCCAATACAATCCCCATTCCATTCCCCGTTCCACTCCATTCCTTTCCCCATTCTATTCTCCATTCCATTCCCCAATCCATTCCCCATTCCTTTCCTCATTCCATTCCATTTAATTCCCCATTCCATTCCCCGTTCCATTCCATTCCATTCTCCATTCCATTCTATATTCCATTTGTCATTCCATCTAATTCCATTCCCCATTCCATTCCCCATTCCATTCCCCATTCCATTCCATTACTTGCCCCATTCCATTCCCCATTCCGTTACCCATTCCATTCCATTCCATTAAACATTCCATTCTATATTCCATTTCTCATACCATTTCATTCCATTCTCCATTCCATTCTAAATTCCATTCCCCATTAAATTCGACATTCCATTCCCCGTTCCATTCCATTCCATTCCTCATTCCATTCCCTGTTCAATTCCAATCCATTCCCCATTTCATTCCATTTCATTCTCCATTCCATTCTCCATTCCATTCCCCATTCTATTCCCCATTCCATTCACCGTTCCATTCCATTCCATTAAATATTCCATTCTATATTCCATTTCTCATTCCTTTTCATTCCATTCCCCAATACATTCACCATTCCATTTCCCGTTCCATTCCATTCCATTCTCCATTCCATTAACCATTGCATTCCCCATTCCATTCATCCTTCCATTCCATTCCATTCCCCATTCCATTCCCCGTTCCATTCCATTCCATTTCCAATTCCATTCCATTACATGCCTCATCCATTCCCCGTTCCCTTTCATTCCAAGAAGCATTCCACTCTATATTCCATTTCTCATTCCATTTCTTTCCATTCCTCGTTCCATTCCATTCCATTCCCCACTCCGTGCCATTTCATGCCCCATTCATTCCCCAGTCCTTTCCATTCCATTCCATTACAGGCCCCATTCCATTCCCCATTCCTTTCCCCGTTCCATTCCATTCCATTCTCCGTTCCATTCTATATTCCATTTCTCATTCCATTTCATTCCTTTCCCCATTCCATTCCCCAGTCCATTCCATTCCATTCCCCATTCCATTCCATTACATGCCTCATTACATGCCCCATTCCATGCATCATACCATTCCCCATTTCATTCCCCATTCCATTCCCCCTTCCATTCCATTCCATTCTCCATTCCATTCGATTCAGTTCCCAAATCCATTCCGTTACATGCCCCATTCAATTCTCCGTTCCATTCCATTTCACTCCCTCTTCCATTTCATTACATCTCCCTTTCCATTCCCCATTCCATTCCCCATTCTATTCTCCATTCCATTCGAAGTTGCATTCCATTCCATTCCCCATTCCATTCCTCATTCCATTCAACATTCCATTCCATTCCATTCTCCATTCCATTCCCCATTCCATTCCCCATTCCATTCCCCTATCAATTCCATTACATGCCCCATTCCATTCCCCATTCCTTTCCCCATTCCATTCTCCATTCCATTCGAAGTTGCATTCCATTCCATTCCCCATTTCATTCCCAATTCCATTCAACATTTCATTCCATTCCATTCTCCATTCTATTCTCCATTCCATTCACCTATCCATTCCGTTACATGCTCCTTTCCACTCCCTATTATATTCCCCACTCCATTCCCCGTTCCATTCATTCCATTCCCCATTCCATTCCTCGTTCCATTCCATTCTTCATTCAATTCCATTGCATTAAACATTCCGTTCTGTGTTCCATTTCTCATTCCATTTCATTCCATTCCCCATTCCATTCTCCGTTCGATTGCCCATTACATTCACCATTCTATTCCCAATTCCATTCCATTCCCCATTCCATTCCCCGTGATACTCCATTCCATTCCCCATTGCATTCCTTTCTGTTTTCCATTGCATTCAATTCCATTCTCCATTCCATTCCCCATGCCATTCCGCATTCCATTCCCCGTTCTATTCCATTCCATTCCCCATTCTATTCCCCATTCCATTCCCCATTCCATTCCCCATTCCATTATATTTCATTTCACATTCCATTCCCCGTTCCATTCCATTCCATTCTCCATTCCATTCTATATTCCATTTCTCATTCCATTTCATTTCATTCCCCATCCCATTACCCGTTCCATTCCATTCCTTTCCCCATTAAATTCTACATTCAAATCCCCATTCCATTCCCCATTCCATTCAACGTTCCATTTCCCATTCCATTCCATTCCATTGAACATTCCACACTATATTCCATTTCTCATTCCATTTCTTTCCATTCCCCATTCCATTCTCCATTCCTTTCCCCATTCCATGCCCCATTCCATTCCCCTTTCCACTCAATTGCATTCCTCCTTCCAATCCCGTTCCATTCCATTCCATTAAACATAACATTCTATATTCTATTTCTCACTCCATTTCATTTCATTCCCCATTCCACTATTTATTCCATTCCCCATTCCATTCCCCATTCCATTCCCCATTCGATTCCTCGTTCCATTCCATTCCATTAACCATTCCATTCTATTGCATTTCATTCTCCATTCCCTTCCATTCAATTCTCCATTCCATTCTCCATTCCATTCCATTCGATTCTCCATTCTATTCTCCATTCGATTCTCCATTCCATTCTCCATTCCATTCCCCGTTTCATTACATTTCATTCCATATTCCTTTCCTCATTCCATTCCATTCCTTTCTCCATTATATTGTATATTCCATTTCTCATTCCATTTCATTCCATTCAACATTCCATTCCCCGTTCCTTTCCATTTCTTTCCTCATTCCTTTCTTCTTTCCATTCCCCATTCTATTCCCCATTCCATTCCATTCCATTCCACATTCCATTCCCTGTTCCATTCCATCCCATTCTCCATTCCATTACAAATTCTATTCCCCATTCCATTCCATTACATGCCCCATTCCATTCCCCATTCCATTGCCCGTTGCATTACATTATACTAAACATTACATTCTATACTCCATTTCTCACTCCATTTCATTCCATTCCCCCATTCCATTCTCATTCCATTCCCCATTACATTCCCCATTACATTCATCATTCCATTCCATTTCATTAATCATTACATTCTATATTCCTTTTCTCATATCATTTCATTACATTCCCAATTCCATTCTCCATTCCATTCCACTTTAATTCCCATTCCATTCCCCGTTCCATTCCACTCCATACCCCTTTCCATTCCCAGTTATATTCCATTCCATTTGCCATTCCATTCCATTCCATTCTCCATTTCATTCCATTCCATCCTTCATTCCATTCCCCATTCCATTTCATTCCATTCCCAATTCCATTCCATTACATGCCCCATTGCATTCCCAATTCAATTCCCCGTTCCATTCCATTCCATTCTCCATTCTATTGATTTCACTCCCTCTTCCATTCCATTCCCCATTCCATTCCGCATTCCATTCCATTCCATTCCCAATTCCATTCCATTGCATGCCCCATTCCATTCTCCATTTCATTCCCCAGTTCGTTCCTTTTTCCATTCCATTCCATTCTCCATTTAATTCCATTCCATTCTCCATTCTATCCCATTCCATTCCCCATTCAATTCCCCATTCCATTCCCTGTCCGATTCCATTCCATTCTATATACCATTTCTCATTCCATTTCATTACATTCCCCATTCCAATCCCCATTCCATTCCATTCCAGTAAACATTGCATTCTATTTTCAATTTCTCATTCCATTTTATTCCATTCCCAATTCCATTCTCCATTCCATTCCACATTCCATTCTACATTCCATTCCCCGTTCCAATCCATTCCATTCCCCATTAAATTCGCCGTTCCATTCCCTTCCATTCCCCATTCCTTTCCATTCCATTCTACCTTCCATTCCATTCCATTCTCCATTCCATTCTCCAATCCAATCCCCATTCCATTCCCCGTTCCATTCCATTCCATTCCCAATTCTATTCTCCATTCAATTCCCCATTCCATTCCACATTCCATTTCACATTCCATTACATTTCATTCTCCATTCAATTACGCATTCCATTCCATTCCATTCCATTCTCCATTCCATTCTATATTCCATTTCTCATTCCATTTCATTCCATTCCCCATTCCATTCCCAATTCCATTCCTTTGCATGCCCCATTCCATTCCCTGTTCCATTCCATTGATTCCTCATTCCATAACCCATTCCATTCCATTCCATTCCCAATTCTATTCCATTACATGCCCCATTATATTCCCCATTCCATTCCCCATTTCATTCCATTCCATTATCCATTCCATTCCCCATTCCATTCCCTGTTCCATTCCCCAATCCATTCCATTGCATGCCCAATTCCATTCCCCATACCATTCCCCTTTCCTTTTCATTCCATTTTCCATTCCATTCTATATTCCATTTCTCATTCCATTTCATTCCATTCCCCATTCCATTCTCCATTCCATTCTTCATTCCATTCCCCAATCCATTCCCCGTTCCATTCCATTCAAATAATCATTCCATTCTATATTCCATTGCTCATTCGATTTCTTTCCATTCCCCGTTCCATTTCATTCCATTCCCCACTCCATTCCATTACATGCCCCATTCCATTCCCCAGTCTATTAAATTCCATTCCCCTTTCCATTCCATTACCTGCCCCATTAAATGCCCCATTTCATTTCCCATTCCATCCCCATTCCATTACATTACATGCCCCATTCCATTGCCCATTCCATTAACCGTTCCATTCCATTCCATCCTCCGTTCCATTCTTTATTCCATTTCTCATTCCGTTTCATTCCGTTCCCATTCTATTCCGCATTCCATTCCATTCAATTCCCCTTTCCATTCCCCGTTCCATTCCATTCCATTCCCCACTCCATTCCATTACATGCCCCATTCCATTTCCCAATCCATTCCATTCCATTCCCCATTCCATTCCATTACATGCCCCATTCCATTCCCCAGTCTATTAAATTCCATTCCCCTTTCCATTCCATTACATGCCCCATTACATGCCCCGTTTCATTTCCCATTCCATCCCCATTCTTTCCATTACATGCCCCATTCCATTGCCCATTCCATTCCCCATTCCATTCCATTCCATTCCATCCTTCTTTCCATTCTATATTCCATTTCTCATTCCGTTTCATTCCGTTCCCATTCTATTCCGTGTTCCATTCCATTCAATTCCCCTTTCCATTCCCCATTCCATTCCATTCCATTCCCCACTCCATTCCATTACATGCCCCATTCCATTCCCCAATCCATTCCATTCCATTCCCCATTCCATTCCATTACATGCCCCATTACATGCCCCATTGCTTTCCCCATTCCATTCCCCATTCCATTCCATTATATGCCCTGTTTCATTCCCCACTCCATTCCCCATTCCATTCCATTCCATTCCCCATTACTTTCCTTTCCATTCTACATTCCATTCCATTCCATTCCCCATTCCATTCCACTCCATTCCACATTAAATTCTCTATTCCATTCCCCATTCCATTCCCGATTCCATTCCACGTTCCATTCCATTTCATTCACCATTCCATTCCCCATTCCATTACATTCCATTCCCCATTCAATTCTATATTCCATTTCTCATTCCATTTCATTCGATTTCCCATTTTATTACCCGTTCCATTCCATTCCCTTAATCATTACATTCTATATTCCATGTCTCATTTCATTTCATTTCATTCCATTGCCCATTCCACTCTCCATTCCATTCTCTGTTAAATTCAACATTCCATTTGCCTTTAAATTCTCCATTCCATTCCCCATTCCATTCCTCATTCCATTCCCCGTTCCATTCCATTCCATTCCATTCCATTCCATGAACCGTTTCATTCCATTCAATTCCCCATTCCATTCTCCATTGCATTCCTCATTCCATTCTAAATTACATTCCCCATTCCATTCCATTCCATTCTCCATTCCCTACCATTCAATTCTCCATTCCATTCTCCATTCCATTCCATTCGATTCTCCATTCCATTCCCCGTTCCATTCTCCATTCCATTCCCCATTCCATTACCCGTTCCATTCCATTACATTCCATATTCCTTTCCCCGTTCCTTTCCATTCCATTCTTCATTATATTCTATATTCCATTTCTCATTCCTTTTCATTCCATTTCCCTTTCCATTCCCCATTCCATTCCACTCCATTCCCAATTCCTTTCAACATTCCATTCCCCGTTCCATTCCATCACATTCTCCATTTCATTCCAAATTCCATTCTCTGTTCCATTCCATTACATGCCCCATTCCATTCCCCATTCCATTGCCCATTGCATTACATTGCATTAAACATTCCATTCTATATTCCATTTGTCATTCCATTTCATTCCATTCCCCATTCCATTCCCATTCCATTCCGCATTCCATTCCCCATTACTTTCATCATTCCATTCCAATCCATTAAACACTACATTTTATATTCCATTTCTCATCCCATTTCATTACATTCCCCATTCCATTCTCCATTCCATTCCACTTTAAATTCCCATTCCATTCCCCATTCCTTTCCATTCCACAAACCATTCCATTCCCAGTTCCCTTACATTCCATTTGTCATTCCATTCGATTCCATTCCATTCTTCATTCCATTCCCCATTCCATTCCATTACATGCTCCATTCCATTCTCCGTTCCATCCCATTTCACTCCCTCTTCCATTTCATTCCATTCCCCACTCCATTCACCATTCCTTTTCCCATTCGATTGCATTACGTTCTCCATTCCATTCCTCATTCCATTCCATTCCTTTCCCAATTGCTTTCCATTACACGCCCCATTCCATTCCCCATTCCATTCCATTCCATTAAACATTCCATTCTATATTCCATTTCTCAGTCCATTTCATTCCATTCCCCATTCCATTCTCCATTCTATTCCAAATCCATTCCCCATTCCATTCCATTTCATTCCCCATTCCATTCTCATTCCATTCCCCATTACATTCCCCATTACATTCATCATTCCATTCTATTCCATTAAACATTACATTCTATATTCCATTTCTCATATCATTTCATTACATTCCCCATTCCATTCTCCATTCCATTCCACTTTAATTCCCATTCCATTCCCCATTCCATTCCATTCCATACCCCTTTCCATTCCCAGTTCCATTCCATTCCATTTGCCATTCCATTCTCCATGTCATTTCATTCCATTCTTCATTCCATTCCCCATTCCATTCCATTCCATTCCATTCCCAATTCCATTTCATTTCATGCCCTATTCCATTCCAAATTCAATTTCCCGTTCCATTCCATTCCATTTTGCATTCCATTGATTTCACTCCCTCTTCCATTCCATTCCATTCCCCATTTCATTCGCCATTCCATTCCATTCCATTCCCAATTCCATTCAATTGCATGCCCCATTCCATTCCCAATTAAATTCCCCGTTCCATTCCATTCCATTCTCCATTCCATTCCCCATTCCATTCCATTACATGCCCCATTCCATTCTCCCTTCCATTCCATTTCACTACCTCATCCATTTCATTCCATTCCCCAATCCATTCACCATTCTATTTCCCGTTCCATTCCATTCCATTCTCCATTCCATTAACCATTCCATTCCCCATTCCATTCATCCTTCCATTCCATTCCATTCCCCATTCCATTCCCCATTCCATTCCATTCCATTTCCAATTCCATTCCATTACATGCCTGATTCAATTCCCCATTCCATTGCATCCAAGAAACATTCCATTCTATATTCCATTGCTCATTCCATTCCTTTCCATTCCCCGTTCCATTCCATTCCATTCCCCACTCCATGCCATTACATGCCCCATTCCATTCCCCAGTCCTTTCCATTCCATTCCCCATTCCATTTTATTACATGCCACATTACATGCCCCATTCCATTCCCCAATCCATTCCCATTCCATTCCATTACAGGCCCCATTCCATTCCCCATTCCTTTCCTCGTTCCATTTCATTGCATTCTCCGTTCCATTCTATATTCCATTTCTCATTCCATTTCATTCCTTTCCCCATTACATTCCCCGTTCCATTCCATTCCAATCCCCATTCCATTCCCCGTTTCATTCCATTCCATTCCCCACTCCATTCCATTACATGCCCCATTCCATTCCAATGTCTATTCCATTACATTCCCCATTCCATTCCATTACATGCCCCATTCCATTAATCATACCATTCCCCATTTCATTCCCCATTCCATTCCACCTTCCATTCCATTCCATTCTCCATTCCATTCGATTCATTCCATTCTCCGTTCCATTCCATTTCACTCCCTCTTCCATTCCATTACATCCCCCTTTCCCTTCCCCATTCCATTCTCCATTCCATTCGAAGTTGCATTCAATTCCATTCCCCATTTCATTCCCCATTCTATTCAACATTCCATTCCATTCTCGATTCCATTCCCCATTCCATTCCCCCATCCATTCCATTACATGCCCCATTCCACTCCCCATTATATTCCCCATTCCATTCCCCATTGCATGCATTCCATTCCCCATTCCATTCCTCGTTCCATTCCATTCTTCATTTATTTCCATTGCATTAAACATTCCATTCTGTGTTTCATTTCTTATTCCATTTCATTCCATTCTCCATTCCATTCTCCATTCGATTGCCCATTACATTCACCATTCTATTCCCAATTCCGTTCCATTCCCCATTCCATTCCCCGTGATATTCCATTCCATTCCACATTGCATTCCTTTCCGTTTTCCATTGCATTCAATTCCATTCTCAATTCCATTCCCCATGCCATTCCGCATTCCATTCCCTGTTCCATTCCATTCCATTCCCCATTCTATTCCTCATTCCATTCCCCATTCCATTCCACATTCCATTCCCCGTTCTATTATATTTCATTTCAGATTCCATTTCCTGTTCCATTCCATTCCATTCTCCATTCCATTCTATATTCCATTTCTCATTCCATTTCATTTCATTCCCCATCCCATTACCCGTCCCATTCCATTCCTTTCCTTATTAATTTCTACATTCAAATCCCCATTCCATTCCCCATTCCATTCCCCATTCCATTCAATGTTCCATTCCATTCCATTCTCTATTCCATTCCCCATTCCATTTCCCATTCCATTCCATACCATTAAACATTCCACAGTATATTCCATTTCTCATTCCATTTCATTCCATTCCCCATTGCATTCTCCATTCCATTCCCCATTCCATTCCCCATTCTATTCCCCTTTCCACTCAATTGCATTTCCCATTCCATTGCCATTCCAATCCATTCCATTCCATTAAACATTATATTCTATATTCTATTTCTCACTTCATTTCATTTCATTCCCCATTCCATTATTTATTCCATTCCCCATTCCATTCCCCATTCCATTCCCCTTTCGGTTCCTCGTTCCATTCCATTCTATTAACCATTCCATTCTATTGCATTCCATTCTCCATTCCCTTCCATTCAATTCTCCATTCCATTCTCCATTCCATTCCATTCGATTCTCCATTCCATTCTCCATTCCATTCTCCATTCCATTCCCCATTCCATTCCCCGTTCCATTCCATTTCGTTCCATATTCCTTTCCCTGATCCATTCCATTCCTTTCTCCATTATATTCTATATTCCATTTCTCATTCCATTTCATTCCATTCAACATTCCATTCCCCATTCCTTTCCATTTCTTTCCCCATTCCCTTTTCCTTTCCATTCCCCATTCTATTCCCCATTCCATTCCCTGTTCCATTCCATCCTATTCTCCATCCGTTCCAAATTACATTCCCCGTTCCATTCCATTACATGCCCCGTTCCATTCCCCATTCCATTGCCCGTTGCATTACATTCCATTGAACATTCCATTCTATATTCCATTTCTCATTCCATTTCATTCCATTCTCCATTCCATTCTCATTCCATTCCCCATTACATTCCCCATTACATTCATCATTCCATTCCATTCCATTAAACATTACATTCTATATTCCATTTCTCATATCATTTCATTACACTCCCCATTCCATTCTCCATTCCATTCCACTTTAATTCCCATTCCATTCTCCGTTCCATTCCATTCCATTCCATACCCCTTTCCATTCCCAGTTCCATTCCATTCCATTTGCCATTCCATTATCTGTCATTCCATTTCATTCCCCATTCCATTCCTCTTTCAATTCTATTCCATTCTCCATTACATTCGGTATTCCATTTCTCATTCCATGTCATTCCATCCCCCATACCATTCCCCATTACATTCTCCATTCCATTCCCCATTCCATTCCCCTTTCTATTGCATTCCATTCCCCCATTCCATTCTCCATTCCAATCCCCATTCCATTCCATTCTTTCTCCATTCCATTCCCCATTCCATTCCCCATTCCATTCCCCGATTCATTCCATTACATGCCCCATTCCATTCCCCAATCCATTCCATTCCATTAAACATTCCATTCTATATTCCATTTCTCATTCCATTTCATTCCATTCCCCATTCCATTCTCCATTCTATTCCAAATCCATTCCGCATTCCATTCCATTTCATTCCCCATTCCATTCTCTGTTCCATTCCGTTTCACTCCCTCTTCCATTCCATTACATTCCAAATTCCATTCGCCATTCCATTCCATTAAATTCTCCATTCCATTCCCCATTCCATTCTCCATTCCATTCCATATACATTTCCACAATTCATTCCCTGTTCCATTCCTTTCCATTACCCATTTCATTCCCTGTTCTATTCCCTTCCATTCCCCATTCCATTCTCCATTCCATTCCCAATTCCATTCCTCTTTCCATTCCATTCCATTCCATTCCCCGTTTCATTCCCCATTTCATTAACCGTTCCAATCCATTCCATTATACATTCCGTTCTATATTCCATTTCTCATTCCTTTTCATTCCATCCCCCATTCCATTGTTGTTCCTTTCCATTGTATTCTCCATTCCATTCCCCATTCCATTCTCTGTGCCATTCCATTCCATTCCTCCATT
>PVKV010038055.1:0-14257 GCA_004027835.1 Alouatta palliata
CAAGCAATTCTCCTGCCTCAGCCTCCTGAGTAGCTGGGACTACAGGCGCACACCACCACGCCCAGCTAATTTTTGTATTTTTAGTAGAGACGGGGTTTCACCACGTTGACCAGGATGGTCTCGATCTCTTGACCTCGTGATCCACCCGCCTCGGCCTCCCAAAGTGCTGGGATTACAGGCGTGAGCCACCGCGCCCGGCAGAATTTTATTTTTAAATTTGTCCAATTGTTTGTAATAGTACATAGAAATTCAATTAATTTTTGTACATTGTTTCCTATGACTTTTAGTTGTAATAGGTTTTTGTAAATTCCTTATGATTGTCTACATAGATGACTGTATATCCTATGACTAAAGATAATTTTACATTTTCTTTCCAATGTGTGGCATTTAATTTCTTTTTCTTGTCTTATCACACTGGCTAAGACTTCCATCATGTTGAAAAGATGTGGTGGTAATAGAGGTCTTTGCTTTTTTCTCTGTCTTAGGGAAAATATTCTTTCTTTCACCACTAGGTATTTAGTAAAAGGAAGTTCGATGTTCTTTCTGGAGTTAGGAAATTTGCCTTATATTCCTAGTTGTCATACTGTACTTTATCAAATGAGCTTTCCACATATATTGAAATTATTATCTATTTTATATTCTTTATTCTGTTAATATAATGACTCTCCCTGAAATCTTTTTGAAAATTAAAACAGCTTTGTACTTCTGATATTAATACCACTTGATGGGGGTGTTATTTTCTCCACAATATTTGATTTTCTTTGCTAACATTTTGTTAAGCATTTTTGTGTCGGTATTCATGAAGAATGTTTCTATAGTTTCTTTGTTTGTTTTGTTTCCTGTAGGGTTTTTATTAGATTTAGCATCAGCTGTTTGGTTGGCTTAGAAATGGTGCTGGAACTTACCCTCTCCTCCTTGCTATGCTTAAACAGCTTGTGTCAGGCTGGTGTGGTTGTTTTCTTAAATATTCTCTAGAAATTAGTAGTTAATTATCTGAACCTGAGGTTTTTATGGCAGGAAGATCTTTACTTAGAAATTTAATTGTTAGTGGTTATAAGTTATTCACTCTTTGTGGGTCATTTTTATAATTTGTGTCTTTAAAGGAATGTGCACATTTAATCTAAGTCATGACATTTATTGTCATGATGCTGCTCATGATATTCCATGGTTAATTTGGAGGGTGTGGTCTCTGACTTGACAGCATATCTTTTTTCCTGACATTTGCAATTTGTGTCCTCTTTCCCTTTCTCGTGCATGTCTTGGTAGAAATTTATCAGTTTTATTGATCTCCTCCATGATCCAGCTTTAAATTACAGGAATCTCTTCCTTCATTTGTCTGTATTCTATTTCACTTACTTCTACTCCATCTGTTTTTCTCTTTTAATTTCTTTGGGTTTCCTTTGCGTTTTTTTTTTAATCTAAATTCCTAAATTAGAATCTTGTATTATTAATTTTACACCTACATACTTTTATAATAGAAATATTTAAAGTTGTACATTTTCCTCCAAATACTGCTGTAGCTGTGATCAGTCAAAGATGCGCTGCATGTCAGGTGTATGTTACTGAAAGCTGGATGCTGCATGTCAGGTGCACAGATAGTATTTCAATAAGACTGCGGGATCAATACTGTATTTTACAGTAGAATCACATTTCCTTCTAATAAAAAAACGATTAGCTATAAAATAGGGATTTACACAGGAATTTAGGAATTGAGATACTTTTATGAAGTAGTTACACAGAAAACGTGTATTAAATCTTAACTGTCCACATGGCCCACACGTGGCTATTGGCCCGGCCCCCCGTTGGCACTCACCACTGGAGCAGAAGGGCCCTGTGTATGCAGACAGCTCGCAGTCACAGGAGAAGCCCTGGGGCCTCTCATGGCACCGCCCTCTGTGGAGACACAAGTGTCCATAGGTGCTACAGTGCCCGAGGCAAGCAGGCTCTACGCCGGGCGTGACCTTGGCCCTTCCCTGCAGGTCCAGGGTCCTCCTGTTCACCTGCAGTGCCCGAATACAGCCCAGGAAGCCTCTCTGCCTGTGGCCGTGCCGCCTGAAACAGAAGCACAGGACACAGCCAGTGACCTCACAGGGGGTATCATGGGATATGTAAGCATCACGACTTTTCAAAGGCTTTAAGAACAAGCATAACTTTAGAAACATAAATTTGGGGAATATCCAGGAACACTGAAACATTATTCCTTTCTTGAGAAAAGTTGAGTATGGTTCATTTTATTCTAAACAGATTCCATCTGAATTAACCAAGGAATTATTTTAAGTTAGCCTCCTTAGAATGAAGAACAAAATTTAAGAAAACACCAATATTACTGCAATAACTGTAACATAATGTAGTGTACACTGATATGATTAGCTGAAGTGTGAGAAATTTTTCATATCATTAAAAACAAGCCACTGTGTATGTCTGACAAAGAGAGTGACAAGGACTAGGTTTACTCTCCCACTTTAGAAACAATGTAAAAACCAGCAACCACACAAAAAACAATAGTTCTGGAGATGCTGCCCATGAGATGCAAACGTCAAGGATCCCTGGGAGATGAGGGGATAAAGATGGAAGCCACAGTTTTCCGGCTGGAGGGGTTCCCAGGCCAGGAGGGAGGTGGTGAGAGCCAGGGAGGCTAGCGGCACTCAGCTTCTGGCAGAGGGCTGGGGAGCAGAGATAAGAGTCTGCTCATCCACAGGCATCCACTCCAGCACTGAGCTTAGCACTGGCTGACACATTCCACAAGAAAAACATCAGGGTCCAGGGACAGAGGGACCCAAAAGATTAAAGGGGGCAGGCTCGGGATGCACATGGCGGTCTCCACAGCCACAGCGATGAGCCACAGACTTCAGGGGCATCTGGTACAGGCCAGAACAAAGTTTTTCCTCAATAGTGAGAAACATTAATACTAAAGTAATTGCTCTTCAGTCCTATCTTAAAAAGCTTAAAAGCAAGACCACAAAAAACCAAGCTATTTTCAAGTACCTTATTTCATTCCAGAAGAAAGCTCAAAAATGTGCATAGAAATACACAAATATCTAGCATCCAGCAAGGTAAACTCACAAGGTCTAGTATCCAATAAAGACAGGCAGGCGTATAAAGAAGCAAGGATGAATGGCCAGTCCTGGAGAGAAAAATCAACCAATTGAAACTTATCTGGAAATGGTACCCATGATGGAATTCACAGAGATGGATACTTTAAAAAGGTATTATGACTAAGCGAGAGGAATAATTGAACATTTAGAGATGTGACCAGTATTTCAAAGCCCAAATTGAACTTTTAGAGACAAAAACTATAATTTTTGAGAGGAAAAAGTACGTCAAATGAGATTAAATATTAAACATTTCTGAAAAAAACATGAGTGAACCTTAATACTTGGCAATGTAAACTAGCCAAAATGAGCCGCAGGGGAAAACAGACTGAAAACAACAGCAAAGCAGTAAAGAGCCTCCAACAGCGCCAGGGAGATTCTAAGAAGCCTAACAGATGTCAGGGCAGCTCTCAAAAGGGAGAAAAATATTTTCTGGAATGGAAATTTTCTGAATTTGATTCAAACTGTAAACCTATATAGTCTATGAAACCCTCTGAAACGCAAACACAGCAAACACAAAGAAAATAAACGAAGGCCTATTACTAAAATATTGCTTAAAAGTTCACATAAATAAAAAATGATAAAATGAGCCAGACATCAAACATCAAAGACAAGGACCCAGGAGAAGGGAAGCGGAGGCTGGGCCGCTGGGCGGTGGCCGCAGAGGATCAGAAGGAAGCTGCTGCCAACGTAAATTCTTTATCATAAAGGCAGCTTCCAGAAGTGGACGTGAGATAAAAGGCTTTTTCGGATAACCAGACCTTAAAGCACTCCTCACCAACACGTCTGCATCTGACAAATGTTAGAGGAGAAGAAGTATTTCCCGGTGGAGAGTATTTCCCAAGTATTTCCTGGGTCTCCACACACTGTGCGGGTAAATTAGAAACACATTGCTGCACCATCATGACAATATAACGGGCTATTTGATAACACCAACAGTGTCTTTTAATGGAAATGACAATATCTGACAATGAAAGCACAAAGGCGGGGCAGGGGGCTGCTGTACATGGAGCGGTAACAGGTCACTTGAAGTTGGACCCCAATATGTTAAAGATGACTATACACCCCAAACAACCAGTAATTTCTCCCACACACACACGAGCTACCACTAACAGGCCAACAAAAGATAACATAGAATCCTATAAATTATTCCATCCAAACAAAAGCTGAAAAAGAAATAGAAAAGGAGCAGATGAGACAAATGGAAGATAAACAGTAAGTCGACAGATTTAAACTCGGGCATGTGAAAAAATTTATTAAATATAAGTATAAACACAAATGTAATTAAAAGACAGAAATACATTGTTTAATAATACAATACTCCACTAAATGTTGCCCAAATAATACCCACTTTAAATATAAAGAACAAAGAGGTTGCAAGTAAGCGAAATGAAAAAGATACACCATGGTAATACTAATTGAAACAAAGTTACAGTGGTTATAGTTATATCAGGAAAAGTCAATTTCAGGTCAGGTGCAGTGGCTTATGCCTGCAATCCCAGCACTTTGAGAGGCTGGGCAGGTGGATTGCTTGAGCTCAGGAATTAGAGACCAGCCTGGGCAACAAGCAAAACCCCATCTCTTCTAAAAATAGAAAAAATTAGTTGGTGTGGTGGTGCGTTCCTTTAGTCCCAGCTACTCTGGAGGCTGAGGCAGGAGGATCAGTCCCTTGAGCCCAGGAGGTCAAGGCAGCAGTGAGAACAAGACCCCATCTCAAAGAAAAAAAAAAAAAGGAAAAAAACTAATCTTATTTCAAATAAAGAAAATCCCTAGAAAATGTCCAAATAGTTGGAAAGTGAACACGACACTCATAAAGAACACATGTGCCAAAGAAGAAGTCAAAAGGAAAATTAAAAGTATTTTGAATTTAATCAAAATTAAAATACAACATATGAATATTTGCAGGTTGCAACTATAGCAGTAGTGAAGTGACAGTAGTTAGCAGTATAGGCCTATATTAGTAGAGAAGAAAGGCTTCCAATCAATTGCCTCACTTTCCAATTTAAGAAAATAGAAAAAGAAGAGCAATAAAATCTAAAGAAAACAGAAAAAGAAATAAACACCAGAGTAGAAATCAATGAACCAGAAAACATAAAAGTAGAAACCAATAAAACCAGAAGCTGTTTTATCCTCCGTGTGAATGTGTGTGTGTGTGTGTGAGACAAAGGTATGCACCTCTGTGTGTGCATGTCTGTGTGAATGTGTGTGGGTGTGTGAGAGAGAGGTATGCACCTCTGTGTGTGTGCCTCTGTGTGAGTGTGTGTGTGTGTGAAAGAGGTATGCACCTCTGTGTGTGTGCCTCTGTGTGAATGTGTGTGTGTGTGTGTGTGTGTGTGTGTGTGTGTATGAGACAGGTATGCACCTCTGTGTGTTAGTGTCTCTGTGTGAATGTATGTGTGTGTGTATGTGTGAGAGAGGTATGCACCTCTGTGTGTGCGTGTCTCTGTGTGAATGTATGCGTGTGTGTATGTGTGAGAGAGGTATGCACCTCTGTGTGTGGGTGCCTCTGTGTGAACATGTGTGTGTGAGAGAGAGAGAGAGCCAGAGCAGGCAGATTCCTGGGGTAATCTGTGGGGAAGGCAGCAACACCGCAGGTTTAACCGGTATCACGAAATTGTGAACATTTTATGCCAATAAATTTGACAAGTTGGCTGAAATGGAAAAATTCCTTGAAAGACTCAAACTACCAAAGCACTATGAAGAAGAAATATACAGGCATAACAGCTGTATATCAATTTAAAAAATTAAATTTGTACTTAGAAACCTTCCCACTATTGAAATCAGGAGCAGAGATGACTTTAGTGTTGAATTCTACCAGATATTTAAGGAGGAAATAATTCTAATTGTACACAAAATCTTCTAGAAAAAAATGAAGCAGAGGTACTATTTCCCAACTTATTCTGTGAGGCAGCATTACACTAATGCCAACACTAGACTGAGTATTGAAGGAAAAGAAAATTATCTGGACATTCCTCATGAAAACAACTGCAAAAATTCTAAACAGAATTTTAGCAAATCAAATTCAACAAGATATATCAAAAAAGGATAATTCAGGCTGGGCGCAGTGGCTCGTACCTGCAATCCTAGCATTTTGGGAGGCCAAGTTGAGTGGATTACCTGAGGTCAGCAGTTTGAGACCAGCCTGGCCAACATGGTGAAACTATCTCTACTAAAAATACAAAAATTAGCTGGGTGTGGTGGCGCATGCCTGTAATCCCAGCTACTTGGGAGGCTGAGGCAGAATTGCTTGAACCTGGAGGTGGAAATTGCAGTGAGCCATCGTGCCATTGCACTCTAGCCTGGGTGACAGAGCGAGACTCTGTCTCGAAAATAAGTAAGTAAATAAAAAGAATATGCATCATGAGATCAAGTAGGTTTCACCTTAGGAATGCAAGTGTTTTTTCTTTTTTAAATCAATATCATCTCAATACAATTCACCATATTAACAAAATCATTTAAAAGCACAGACATCTGATTACCTCAGTCAGTGCAGAAAAAGCCTTTGATGGAATCCATCATCCATTCCTGATAAGAACTCTCCACAGGCTAAGAGTAGAAGAGAGACTGCTTAGTCTGTGATGAGGACATTGCCAATATCATAGCACCTGTGGGAGGCCGAGCCCTGTGAGATCGGGCAGAAATCCTGTTCTCAGCAGGCTTTCTGTGCGATTTGTACTGGAGATTCAAGCCAGCACAATAGGCAAGAAAATATGAGAACAAAGCATCTATCCTGGAAGGAAGAAGGAAAGCCACCTTTATTCATACATCCCATGATTTTCTATGTAGACCATTTGCTGGAATCTGCAAACAAGCTATTAGAGGCATTAAGTAGATTTAGCAAGTTTGTAATTAAGGTCAAACAAGAAAAAAGTCTGCTTTATTTAAAATAACTTACAGCGACATTAGAATATTAAATTATCAGGAATGCATCTAATTAAGAAGGTGTACAAATATTTTACATGTCCAACTAAAATACAGTATTGAGGAAAAATTAAAGATAGAGAATATTCATGGAACCAATGATTAATACTGTTAAGAAAGTTAATCTTTCCCCAAATCCACTCACAGATTCAGCACAATTCCAATCAAAAGTCAGTGTGTCCGTGGCCCCAGGGCTCACAGGAGGAGGCTGCTGGGGCTTCAGCCTCGTCCCAGAAACACCTGCTTCCTGCCTGTGGAAGCTGCCAGGGTGAGCTGGCGTGGCCTTGACTGGAGAAAGACCATGGAGGTGAAATCTGGACGCCCTCGAGACCACGTGGTCCCTTCTTCCCTGTTTATGCCCAGATGCCCTCAGACCACGCGGCCCCTTCTTCCCTGGACCTGAAATTTCTGGATTATTCCTGGGAGGTGGGATTGTGGCATGAGAGCATGTGGAAGGGGAGGATATTGACAGTTATCAAATCTTGTTTCTGAAAAATATGTTTGTTTACACATGAGTTTTAGACATTTAGAAAGACCAGTGGAAGAAAAGACACAGAAAGAATAAATTCCAAATCTCAGGAGAAACAAAAATATGGAACAGCAACAAGGAGAAGCCAAACCCTCAGTCAGGTCGACGCGGAGAGAGCGAGGCAGGAAGAACAAACGAGCGAACAGATGCAGCAAGAGCTTCCGTGTGAGCTCAGACACGCAGGAGCCCAGTGTCAGAGGCACGGGAACGCAGCCCTGAAATGCAGAGTCTGCTTCTTTCCAGAGAAACATTAAATAGATACACTTTCCTCAGGAAGTGACAGGCAGGATGACTATTTAAGTATACAGTGTTTGCTTTCTGTTGCTGGAAACAGCGTCTACACACATGCTTCAGCACTGCATGGTTCTGGAGGTCACAAGTCCTGGAATTGATGCGTGGCCAGGGCTGGCTCCTCCTCCTGTTCCAGCTTCCAGAGCTGCCTTGTTCCTGGGCTTGAGGCCCCTGCTACATCTTCAAAGAAATGCTCCACCTTCCAGTCTCTGTTTCTCTGTGTCTCTCCCTGTTGCTCTCCCTCTGTGTCTGTCTCTCCCTCTCTGTCTCTCCATCTCTCCTGTCTCTGTGTGTCTCTGTCTCTGTCTGCCTCTCCCTCTCTGTATCTGTATCTCTCTGTCTCCATATCTCTTTGCACCCTGCTTCATTACTGCGTCTCCTCTAGAGCTGCGTGTCCTGCCTGCTCCTATCGGAGACCCTGTGGTTACATTTAGGGCCCTCCTGGGTCACCCGGGACAATCTCTCCATCTCCAGATCCCTCACTTATAAACATCTGCAGAGCTCTTGAGCCACAGAAGGGGTGAGGACCTGGACACCTGCCGGGAGTGAGAGCATTCTCCCTCCATGTGCGTCTGTGAAAATCACAGCTCTGTGGCCAGGGGGTCAGCTTTAGGAAGGGAAAGGTGACCAGGTGATGAAAACAGAGCCCAGGAGCGGCCCTACAGCCAAGAGACTGAGTGGCTCTGGGGACAGCTGCACACAGGATCAACATGGCTTCATTCACACACCCAGCCTCTCCTGGGTGGATGAGGCTTCCATGTGGAAAGCACAGCCACAGAATCCTTGGAAGGAAACGTGGGACCTGTCTGCTTCCGCTTCTACACAGGTGAGAAATTGTAAAACAAACAGCGAAAAGCACCATTGCTCTGGAAACGGATTAATTATTCCA
Source organism: Alouatta palliata (assembly GCA_004027835.1). Classification (NCBI taxonomy): domain Eukaryota; kingdom Metazoa; phylum Chordata; class Mammalia; order Primates; family Atelidae; genus Alouatta; species Alouatta palliata. The sequence goes on from PVKV010038055.1 coordinate 8,723, forward strand.
TTAAAACAACATTAAAATCTACAAAGGCATTTTTCCAAACAGCACGATTAATAGACGGACACACACATGAAGGCTCCGGGTGGAGGAAGACATCTGCAGCAAGCTGGGCCAAGAGCAGGTTGTATTTTTCCATGTAGAACCAGTTGGGAAAAAAACGAAAAAACTTGATAAAAAGGCATCTCACAGCAAACAATGTTTCCAACACTCCCAAATTAAAACAAAGTTCAGTGAATTAAAAACTTACTTCACAGTTCAAAGAGGTTGCGTTAAATGTTCTCTCAATTGGTTTTAATTGATTTGAATTAGTTTCTTATGCAGTGTGACTAACATTCTTTAAAGACTCGGACAAGTGCAGCTTGGCGGCCAGATAAATTTATTAGGATGTACATGGGGGCACTCCTGGACAGGGGCAGATGAATTTATTAGGATGTACATGGGAGGACTCCTAGGCAGGGGTGGGAGATGAATTTATTAGGATGTACATAGGGGCACTCCTGGGCAGGGGTGGGAGATGAATTTATTGGGATGTACATGGGAGCGCTCCTGGGCAGGGGCAGATGAATTTATTAGGATGTACATGGGAGCACTCCTGGGCAGCGGTGGGAGATGAATTTATTGGGATGTCCATGGGGGCACTCCTGGGCAGGGTTGGGAGATGAATTTATTAGGATGTACATGGGGGTACTCCTGGGCAGCGGTGGGAGATGAATTTATTGGGATGTCCATGGGGGCACTCCTGGGCAGGGGCAGGAGATGAATTTATTAGAATGTTCATGGGGGCACTCCTGGGCAGTGGCAGGTCAGCCCTAGAGATCTGTGCTACCTCCCACAACTAAGCCAATTTAAAACTAATTTTCTGGCTCTCTGCCCACTCCATTTGCACTTTGAGACTGCTTTCCTTGGTGGGTTCTCAGATTCTCTTGGGGACATTTGGATTCTTGGGGACACCTGCTCCTCAGCTGGACACCACAGTCTTCCCTCACAGCCTGACCTTCCGAGTTCAAGCAGCAGACACATATCTGGCGGGGGACCCATCACACTTCATGACCCATGTAGGCTGAGGAGGAAGGGTGGATGCTAAGGTTTTGGCTGTTTCTAATGCCCCCTCCTTTAAAATTTGGGATTTGAAACAAGTGAGATTCTGTTAATACCCAATTATTTGTTTGTTGGTTAAATGGATGCTTAGTAGACATAGATATATGATTTAATCTATATTTCAAGTTTTCTATGATTTTAAAAATACACTACACTGTTTACAAGGTAAAACACAGCAACTTTTTTAAAAGTCGAAAAATAGACCCTTTACAAGGTTTAAAAAAACTACACAGTACTTTTTTTTTTAATTTTAAATTTTTATTTTTTATTTTCAGATAGGGTCTCACTCTGTTGCCCAGGCTGGTGTGATCTCGGCTCACTGCAATCTCCACCTCCCGGGTTGAAGCGATTCTCCCGCCTCTGCCCCTGGTGTACCTGGGATTACAGACACATGCTACCACACCTGCCTAAGTTTTGTATTTTTAGTAGAGACAGGGTTTCACCATGATTGGCCAGCCTGGTCTTGAACTCCTGACCTCAGGGAATCCACCCACCTGGGCCTCCCAAAGTTCTGGGATGACAGGTGTGAGCCACTGTGCCTGACCCACAGTAAGTTTTCAAAAAGGGAAATAACATGCCTGAAGTTGCTTTAAAGCTATGGATGATATTGCAAACATATGCAAATGATAACTTACTGTTCAAAGACAGAAATGACCAGATTGGATTAAAAAACCTACATCAACACACTAAACATAAGACGAAGTGAACACCACCACCACCAAGGTAATCATGTATAAAATACACTTTCTCCATTTTTTCTCCAACACCAAACCAGTGTATTGAAATAAAACTACTCAACTCTGCCATCCTAGCACAAACGCAGTCATCACCGAACTCATGGGGATGGCTGCATAAATAAAACTTTATGACTACATCAGAGCTTCCTGACACGGCCTGCAGCCCATGGTTGGCTGACCCCCGTCCAGAGCCAAAGATGCCTGGCTGCACGACTGAGGTGCAAAAATTATAACTGAGGAAATGACAGCCGTGAAAGAGATCAGACCTAACTGACTCCACCTTGTTTCTAATTTATAAGCTCTCCTTATTCTTGCCTGGCAGAGGCTGAACTAACCTTAGGAAGACATTTAGTTTCTAGTTCAACTTTGAAATAAACATTATAAGAGCTCTTTCCCAAAATAAACCTCTTTCTTGCCTGGGGACCAGTCTGCCTTTGCAGGACTAACAATTAGCTATGAAATGAGAAATTATGATTTAGGGGCTACGCAGCCTCCAGCTGCAGGAGTCTGGACCTCTGGGAGCTGCTCCTGGGAATAACATCCCTGATGTAAAACTTCAGATCAGGGCCTGAGATATTTTGCAGACTGGGTTCCCATGCAGGCACCAGCTGACGCCACCCACGTCAGTCATCTGGCTCAACCAGTTCTGCAATCCCACCCAGGAACAGAAGACAGCAAGAAGAACCCACTCCCACCCCGAATGACTCCATCTCCAGCCCGACCCATCAGCACTCCCCACTTCCCAAGCCCTTACCCACCAAATTATCCTTAAAAACTCTGATCCTCCTCCCCAACCATTTTCAAGGAGACAAATTTGAGGAATAATAAAACTCTGGTCTCCTGCACAGCCAGCTCTGTGTGAATTACTCTTTCTCTATTGCAATTCCCCTGTCTGGATAAATGGGCTCTGTCTAGGCAGCGGGCAATGGGAACCTGCTGGACGGTGGTATTACCGAATCAAGGGCATCCCTTCGTGGCTGTGGAAAAAGCCCAGTCCTGACGCTCACTCCCCTTCCACAGAAGAGTCTTCATCTGAAGTTCCCCACCCACAGAAACAGAAGGCCTCACCTGCCAAGACTCTCAAAAAGACACCTGCATCTTTGAGACTTTTTTGGGGGGAATATAATGAACACTGGAACTTCTGACAAACTGGAAAAAATCTCCACAATGGTAGAAGAAAAAGAAGACAGTGTTATGATAGAATGAGCACTAAACCACAATATGACCTGCATCACAGGTGACTCGCTAAGAGATTACAGAGACAAGAAACCTCTCCTTCACATGGCCAGCAGGTGCAGCCAACACACTCATGCTCAGGTGGGCGGGAACTCAGACTCAGGTGAGAGGACACCACGGCTCCACTTGCCACTCACAGCTCACCCCCAATTCACCTGGCAACTGGGATGGCCACCGTTAGTTAACTGGCTTTATCCAGAGGGAAAAACAAACTTCTCCTATCTTTACAATAGGTGGTGGGTTTGCAACTTCGAGGCCCTGCCAGCTACCTAGCTAGGCCCTCGCGTCCCAGGGAACCTGGAGCTGCCTTCCTGGATGACTGTGTTTCACATGGATGGCTCCCAAGTCCTTGAGAAAGACATTCCTGGGCAGTAAAACTGAATGAAGCTTATTCAGCTTTTAAAAAGAGTTACACACATTTCAAAGAACTTTCAATTACAAGTTTTCTACAGTAAATGCTCTGAGAAAAGGTGCCAGGGCGCTCTTGTTAATACAGGAACAATTACACCTGAGCAATGTCCTCGCCACTCCCTCCACCAGCTTCCTCAGTTCCATCCAAATTCATCAAAGGAGGGCCTGCCAAGACCTATTCCAGGGGCCCGGAACATGTCCCTAAAGAAAATCAGAGCTCACCTCTGCCTTGGGAGCTGAGCAATCAACGTTATGAGAAATAAAAGTCAACTGACCTGAGAAAGGTGATGTGTGCTACAGGCACGGAAGCAGAGCAGGTTACAGGAGCCAGGGTATGCTGGCCTTGGAGCACAGGATGAAGCTTTATTACTAAGTGGGGGCAGTGGGGCAGGAAGGTTTCCTTGAAGGGCAGAGACCTGAGCTTCTGCCAGGAGGTCAGGGTGAGGCATCTGGAGGGACACGCAGGGCGGGGTCCACAGGAAGAGCCTGGCTCTTTCTCCAGCGGAACCAGGAGTCTCAGGGCTCTCATCTGTGGAGTAGCCCTGGATCCTTCAGGGCTGAACTGAGAGCAGACAAGGACTCCAGGGCAGGCCAGGTGGGACCAGGGAGAGCCTCAGAAGCCACTACTGCCACCCGCCAGGGAGGCATGGACTGGACTAGGTGGGACCACACTGGCAGTCCAGAGGGTGGGGTGCGGGTGGGGTGCGGAACTGGCCGGGCTAGTAAATTGTGAAGATAAATCCAGCGGGTGGGAGGTGAACATCAGAGAAGCCAAGGAAGTGTCCAAAGTCTGCCTGGAGCGATGGAGCCGCCTCTGCCCCTGGAGGGGTCCTGCCTAGGTATGAGCACGTGGACTCTGGATGGCTGCAGGTGAAGAGATCCTGTCCTGAAGGGCAGGCTGAAGCGCCTCTGGATTGGAGCAGCCTTGGCTGAGGCCTAAGCCCAGGCCTCTGCGGTCCCCAGGGAGGGAATGTTGTGGGGGGTGGGGGTGTTGAACGGGCTGGAGACCAGGTCCAGGGAAGAGAGGGACGCAGAGGGCCCAGCCGGCCCTGGGTATCAGCCAGGACTCCTCAGAGGAAGGGAACCACAGAAGGTGTGGACCTGAGGCGGTGGTGATGGGGGCAGGTCCACATCACCATGGAAGCCAGGGAGGCCCCTCTGCAAGCTGGAGAACCAGGGGAGCCCGGGGAGTCATTCAGCCCGAGTCCAAAGTTCCAAGAGCCAGGAGCTCCGGTGGCCTAAGGCAGGAGCTGGATGTCCCCAGCCATGGAGCAAGAGGGAAAGCTCAGCCTTCATGTGGGCCCCAAACACCCCTACCCAGGGCGAGCCAGACTGCAGAGTGAGAACTGCGCATGCTCTCAGCCCAGTCTCAGCCAATCACAGCATCCGGGTGTCAGCCAGTCATAGCAGCTGACTCAGCCTGTCACAGCACCTAACTCTCAGCCAATCACAGCAGCTAACTCTCAGCCAATCACAGCAGCTGACTCTCAGCCAGTCACAGCAGCTGACTCTCAGCCAGTCACAGCAGGTGACTCTCAGCCAATCACAGCAGCTGACTCAGCGAGTCACATCAACTGGGTCATAATAGAGCGGGGGCCCTCTCCCGCCAACTGCCCTCTCCACACCTGAGGCCATTTGGCTCCGGCCCTGGGCAGCCCTGGCAGCTCCCACACTGGATCTGGGGGTCCCGATGGCGAGTTGTTCTTTGCTAAACTGAGCCCTGTCGAATTCAATGTGTCTCTGCGGCCCAGGCTGGAGGGCAGTGGCGGGATCTCGGCTCACTGCAGCTCCGCCTGAGCCTCCCGAGGAGCTGGGATGACAGGTGGCACCACCACATCAGGCTAATGTTTGGCCAGGCTTGTCCTCAACTCCAGACCTCAGGTGATCTGCCCGCCTCAGCCTCCCAAAGTGCTGGGATTGTAGGCCCGAGCCACAGGGCCCGGCCTGTCTCAACTTTTCAACTACGGTTGTGAGTGACTTGCTGTGCAGAGCCTGGGACTGGGGGTGGGAGGTGGGGCTGGTGGGAGGTGGGGTTCATGGGAGGTGGGGTTCATGG
>PVKV010038056.1:0-14256 GCA_004027835.1 Alouatta palliata
GAATGGCTGAAGAAAATCACACCGTGAAAAATGAGTTTATCCTCACAGGATTTACAGATCACCCAGAGCTGAAGATGTTGCTGACTGTGGTGTTCTTTGCCCTCTATCTGATCACCCTGGTGGGGAATATTGGTTTGATGGCATTGATTTTTACACACCATCGACTTCACACACCAATGTACATCTTTCTGGGAAACCTGGCTCTTGTGGATTCTTGCTGTGCCTCTGCCGTTACCCCTAAAATGTTACAGAACTTCTTTTCTGAGGACAAAAGGATTTCCCTCTGTGAATGTACAGTACAGTTTTATTTTATTTGCGCTGTGGAAACTGCAGACTGCTTTCTTCTGGCAGCAATGGCCTACGACCGCTATGTGGCCATATGCAGCCCACTGCAGTACCACACCACGATGTCCAAGACACTCTGCATTCAGATGACCACAGGGGCCTTCATAGCTGGAAATCTGCATTCCATGATTCATGTAGGGCTTCTATTTAGGTTAGTTTTCTGTGGATCGAATTACATCAACCACTTTTACTGTGATATTCTTCCCTTGTATAGACTCTCCTGTGTTGATCCTTATGTCAATGAACTGGTACTATTCATCTTCTCGGGTTCAATCCAAGTCTTTACCATAGGTAGTGTCTTAATATCTTATGTGTACATTCTTCTTACTATTTTCAGAATGAAATCCAAAGAGGGAAGGGCCAAAGCCTTTTCTACATGTGCATCTCACTTTTTGTCAGTTTCATTATACTATGGATCTATATTTTTCTTATACATTCGACCAAATTTGCTTGAAGAAGGAGATAATGATATACCAGCTGCAATTTTATTTACAATAGTAGTTCCCTTACTAAATCCTTTCATTTACAGTCTGAGAAACAAGGAAATAATAAGTGTCTTAAGAAAATGTCTGCTGAAAATAAAACCTCGATAAAATTTGAACAAATGGGATCTATCCTAGATTAATGGTTTAATGCTCAAGAAACTTCTAAATAAAATTACACAGAGGAAGTACACTAATAGTATACAAAATATTAAAACATATCAAAATACAATCAAATTAAGCAGCAATATGTAACAGGGAAAATTCATGGAAAGAAGTAAACTATGCTAACTCTTTATTCAGAATTTAAAAGCACATCCTGATGTCGAATTCATTCAAGCAGCAATGTAGGATGCCACCATGTCTACAGACTGTGTTAGTATCAATGATGATCAATAACCAAAACAACAGTAGAACTACCAGTTACAATATAAAAGGCCATTCCATTTACAAAGTGGGCTTTGATAACCAGCCCATTCTAATAGCTTACAACATGAGCGTTACAGTTAAGTGTTTAAGATCATGTGAACAATCACCAATGAAATCACTTACATCCATGAGCAACAAAAATGGCAAGTGAATTTTGAAATCTATATGCATAAAGATACCATATCATAAAGTTCTAGACAAATAGTTCAAACCTCATGTAGATCTGAAGAGCCTTCCTTGTCAGTGAGTTAGGCTCAACTTCCCTGTGCCCCTTCCTGAGAGGTGAGGAAGAGGTTAAATAATGGAGGCACAACCTTTGTATATTACATATAGACATGTAAAAAAGTATGATTGTTGAACTGTGAACAAGGCTTATCTCAAGTAATTTCTTTTATTTCTTCGCCATTCCAAAACTTAAAGTTGTTTAATGTGCATAGAACCCAATAATCTCAGCATGACATCATAAAAGAATTAATTTCCAGTTATTCACTCTACATATATTTATTGAGATCCTGATATGTACAAGCACTGTTCTAGGTGCTGAGACATACTAATGACCAAGATACCACGTTTTTCATCTTCTTAAACAATAGAGCATTGCCATGATTTTAATTACTAACTTCTGGAACAAGGAGGACCCATAATAAGTAACAGAAAAATTCTCCCTTCCACTTCCTCTCTTGATGCTCTGTGGTGACATCTAAATTTTCAGAATGCAATTGTCAGGTTGCAGTGGGCTTCAGGCTAGCCAGCCACTAGAGGCTAGCATCAAGTGGAAAATCAGCATGCTGAGTCTATATAGAAAAAGGAGTGGAAAACAGATGTATTTCTAGATATAATTCCCTAAATCATGACTACAAAACTATAAAAATCTACTGTATCTTGTAACCTCCAAGAAACCTAACCTAGTTCATTCCAATTATTCTGAGACATTTCAGTATTTCCTTGCCTGTTTTAAATTTATTTTTTATTTATTTATTTTTTAATTACATTTTAGGTTTTGGGGTACATGTGAAGAACATGCAAGATTGTTGCATAGGTACACACATGGCAGTGTGATTTGCTGCCTTCCTCCCCATCTCCATCAGTTGAACTTTTGCCTAATCCACTTCCAACAACATCAGCAAATGTACTTGGATACTTGCTATGTGTCCATCCTGTGCTAAGCTGTATATATACAGTACCTCATTTAACCCTCATAAATCCTTTGGGAGAACTGCAATTATTATCCCATGAGACAGATGAGAATATGAAGTGCGGTACAGTTGAGTCACTTGCTCAATGATCCACAGGAGTCTGCATGACCTGAACCCCAGGCTGCCTAACTACAAAAACTGCATTCTCAATTATTACATAAGAAATCACAAAAGGTCACCCAGAGATTGCACAGAATTGTTTATCGCATGCAATGCAGACAGCATAGTGGTCTCTGGAAAATTAATTAAGAGATTTTAAAATAAGGAGAATTTTTATAGAAGCAAAATTAAACTTTTCTTGAAAAGTTGGGAAATCTGGCAACAATTCCTATGGTACCTCCCTGGCCCGTCTAAACATTTAAATTTATCACATTGCATTAAAAACTACTGACTCTCACCATACTTCATTATTTCAGTGCTTACTTACAGTAAAAATATTCACCAAGTTGTAGTTGTGAATTATAAAATATACTGACTCGAACAACGTCTCAATGTTTCAGCCTACCTTTTATAGTGAAAACATTAAAAAGGGAAAAAATGACCAAAAAGTTCCAGACGGGATAATTTTTTAATTCATTTGCAGTCATATATAGAGGATTAAGAAAAACCAAAAATAACAATAAATAAATAAGCTAAATACAGAATTTGTAGGGAGCCTATTAAAAGGGTAGTGTGGTTTTCGGGTGTGTACTTCCGCTAGGTGGCCTTTTCACTATGCATTAAGTATGCGCTGTATGATTCAACTAGTACCAAGAGGCAAGACGGGAAATTTTGACCTGTTGATCATACACCAGAGGGGAAAAATTGGGAAGAAATACTTAACCTACAAGAAAAAGAAGTAGATTTAATCAAAGAAGCTTTACATTTTAAATGCTTGCATTGACTTCTTCACTGGTTTTCTGAGTCCAGCTAGGTTAATTTTATAATAAGTGGCCCCACTTTCATCTACTCACAGATTGCATCTGTTGGTTCAATCATCCATGAGTGGAAGATTTATAGTTCAAAGGAAAAATAAGGTTTTGGAGATCATATTCAAGGAGGAAGAAATAAAGGTGAAAAGAAAGATGCAGTTCCTAGCAGATTGCCTCTGAGAGTGATTATTCATAAGTCATGGTGTGGAGTTTGCAAAGTTTTAAAGCCCAAATTTGCAGAACTTCTAGAAGTTTCAGAACTTTCTCATAATTTTGTTATGGTAAATCTTGAGAATGAAGGGGGACCCAAGCATGAGGATTTTTGCCCTGGTAGAGTTATATTTCACAAATCCTTTTTTTGGATCCCAGTGGCAAGGCGCATCCTGAAATCATCAATGATATTGGAAACTCCAGCTACAAGTATTTCTACATCAGTGCCGAGCAAGTTGTTCAGGGGATGAAGGAAGCTCAGGAAAGGCTGATGGGTGATGCCTTCGGAAAGAAACGTCTTGAAAATGATTTGTAACATGAATATATTCCTTTTATTCATCAGAGTTAGTGTTCTGGAAAAAAAAGCAGAGAGAATATTGAGAAATTACCCAGAACAATTAAACCAACCAAGAAACCCCACTTGACCTCTCTCACTGTGAAAGAGCTCTGCTAACAAAAGCTGTTCTGCATGTTTGTGGATCTAGCAGAGTGTGGCAAACTTTATTCTCCTTCTACCTCTTATATAAATGCCAATTTGTCATTGAATGTAAAGAATGAAACCTTCCAGGCAGGCACGGTGGCTCATACCTGTAATCCCAGCACTTTGGGAGGCCGAGGCAGGAAGTTCACCTGAGGTCAGCAGTTCGAGACCAGCCTGAACAATATGGTGAAACCCTGTCTCTACTAAAAATATAAAAATTAGCCAAGCGTGGTGGTGTATGTCTGTAGTCTCAGCTACTTGGGAGGCTGAGACAGGAGAATCACTTGAACCTGGGGGGCAGAGGTTGCAGTGAGCCAAGATGGCGCCACTGCACTCCAACCTGGGTGACAGAGCAAGACTCCATCTCAAAAAAAAAAAAAAGCATGAAACATTTGACACAAAAGTTGAGTGAGACACTGGAGGTTTACTCTTCACACTTAAGTATTTGAGTCTTTCCCCATTTCCTCCCACATTTCTCACCTGAGTGGTCAAAGAAGACCAGTAGCATCTTTACTACAATGTCAAAATTACAGAAATAGTTAATCGTTTTTCTTAAAAAAAAAATAAATCCTAAATGTAAATCAGTAATTCTATCCCGTACTGAGGAGGCCAGTCTGTTTGTTCTCTTTTCCTCCTGGGAATAATTACAGGCTTCTTCTCAAATCCCTATAACCTCTTTCCTCTTCTCCTACTTGGGCCTCCCTGTTTGCAGGCACGCGTGTGCAGGAATGGCTGGTGCTCCAGCTGGAAGCATGCTCTCCTTTGCTACTGTTGGAGAAATTCAACAGTACAGACAGTTGATGACTTGACCTTCAAGCTGTAGGAGCAGCCCTTGTGTGAAGTCATCAACTGCATTTTTGTACGAGGTTAACAAAAAGGAGACATAAAATATTAATTGTTCCATTAAATTTTAAGAAAACTTTAAAGAAAAAAATAAGCTAAATACATTATTTTTTAAAAGAAAATCTTATACAGTAGGCAGTTAACTAATGAGCTGTACGTTCTTTATTAAAAAATTATTTCCGTTTTACTGGGCAGGAGATATAGGCATGAACTTGATAAAAATATGGTAGAACAATAATCAATATAATTCATCTTAAGCAACTATATTTTACTAACTATGGTTATTAGCCAACCCTTTTTATTAACTATAAACTTGCTATTTTATTGAGTTTGAATTATCTTCATCTCTGCATTATAATTTTATGTTTTGTTTATGTTGATTAATCAATTTCAATTCCAGGGAGCAGAGAGAACAGAAACTAGTTAGTCCTGTTTAAAGTGTTAATGAGAAAGGCAGCTCCCTTTTCATAAAGGAAAGAAAGCCAAACACTAATGTGGGAAAGAAAGCATGTATTATCAAATTAGTATGATAACTTTGGAGAAATGAATCATATACTGATATGACTTACAGGTCTATTTTGTTTGACGCTCCCTTTAGAAGATAAGGATAAAATAATACATACGAAATAAAGGAAAACTGACTGAGATAAAAACTACAAAATTTCTACTGGGAGAATAAGTAACTGGGGATTTTTAAAACATGACTTTATACAGAGATATGTATCTATGTGGAACTAGTTCTTCATAAAACCAGAGAATTAATATGAGAAAAGTAAACAACAGCCTTTGGCTCTGATGCCCTGACGGACATGTTAGGGCAGTCTAACCTGAATGCAGGTGTCAGAGCTTACTGGTACATCATTTAAGATGAGCGGTCAGGGTGGGGAGTTTGCAATCAATCTGAATATAGACTATATGAGTTACTCTAGGTTACCAAAGTGGGAATAACAGGGCAGGGAAAATCTATTTACTCGTGCCTGGAAGGCAAATATGAATAGACTAACTCGATGTGTAGGTCAAGTAATGTAATATGAGAGGCACCTAAATATTTCTAATCAAAATATTTCTCCAACTTTATAGCAATTACATATTCCACTATTAGAACACTAAATTGAGGCAAACACAATGAATGGATTTTATCTTTCCTGACAAATGAGTAAGAGGACGATTGATTGGACTCAGAAATGAAACATGTTATGCTTCCATATTTTTAAAAAAGTATTTATTTTTAAAATAAATGTGGCGGCACATGTTTTACATGGTTTGTGAGGGGAGGGGTGCAGTCTGTGTCTCAGGGTCTATTAAATGCATGGCACCAGCCGAAGTGCTCAGAAACTATATTAAGAAAGAAAGGCGAACAGGTAAGAAGCATGAAATACAAGAAGCAAAAAATTAAAGTCTTGAAAGTCCAAGTGTCAAAACGGCAAAAACTTTGGGAGGTGTAATTCTTTGTCTCGGTAGCACAAATCAACTCATCTATATTGCTTGCTCTTCCACAGGAAATAGCCCAGATGAATGAGACACATATCAAAGAAGTCATTAATTATCACAGACCAAGACCAGATAATGTCCCAAACTGAGATTCCTCTATGGCTGGGGGCAGCTGGGTTCACAGGAAGAGGCAGTTCTAAAAGTAGGTGGGAGGAGGACCCTCATACAAGTTATATTCTTAGTTTTCTGTTGGCTGAACTAGAAGTGTGACTCTCCAAAAACTCCATTACCTGAGCACTCCCAGTCTCTCACACACACACAAAATGTAAGACTGAAATGTATCATGATGAGAATTCTTGCAGAGATGCAGGCAATGAGCACCAGAAATGAAATCTGGTATAATTTCCTCAGCAGTCTGAGGGCTGTTCTCCTTTGCTGCTGCTCTTCCTTACCGCCTACTCATCCCCTCCGGTAAAGCGTGTCTTCTTTCATCCTAGCAAATAATGTATTGAGTTAGTTCCTCTTAGCATGGTATATTAGTCCATTTTCACACTGCTGATAAAGACATACTAGAGACTGGGCAATTTACAAAAGAAAGAGGTTTGAGGGACTTACAATACCACATGGCTGGGGAGGCCTCACAATCATGGCAGAAGGTGAAAGGCACTTCTTAGGTGGCGATGGCATCAGCAAGAAAGAGAATTTGTGCAGGGAAACTCCCATTTTTAAAACTATCAGATCTCGTGAGACTCATTCACTATCACGAGAACAGTGCAGGAAAGACCCCCTTCCATAATTCAATTACCTCCGACCAGGTTCCTCCCACAAAACATGGGAATTGTGGGAGTTACAATTCAAGATGAGATTTGGGTGGGGACACAGCACCTCCCACCAGGTTCCTCCCACAACATGTGGGAATTGTGGGAGTTACAATTCAAGACAAGATTTGGGTGGGGACACAGCCAAACCATATCACATGGGGAATTATATAGGGATACATACACAGGAAAAATAATTACATAGGCACAATCCCTGCTTCTTAGAAATATATCCAATGGAGGCTATTATAAAAGAAAATAAAATGCTATAGGATATTTATAGCACATTTAATATAATTGACTAATAGTAAACCTAATAGAAACTTATCCTCCGCAATAGTTCCCTTCTCAATGTTTTCTTCTATTTAACTTCATATTTACATAATCCTTTTTAGAGGGAAATTACTATTTTTGAGATGGAAAGATTTATCACTCTCCTTCTGAGAAAATATACACCAAGAAAGTAACTTATTTGTTTAAGGACTGATAGAAAACAATGAAGCTCAAAATGTAATAATTATGAGTATGTCATAATGTACTTTTGACATATCAGTATGTCAAATGTACTATGTACTTTTACATTTGAAAAATGCATATTATGGATAATCAGACAAATAGTTCATAGAAAACAAAATGTCAGTGACAAAATCTATTTATTCATCCATCGTTCAATAAATACTTACTGAGCATTTTTTAAATACACCACGCACGATGAGTATAGTCAGACAAGATTTCTGCTCTCATGGGTCTTACAGAAGTCCTGGGAAGAAGATGTTAAACTAAAATCATCGCAATTTAGTAAGTGTTTATGATTTATGTGCAATTTCTCCTGTCATCTCAATTTAATGTTATCAGAAGCTCCACATTCCAAATTAAGACACCAGACTCCCGTGCGGGATTTTCAGCAAGTGGTCTAAAAACCTATTTTGTGACCTTTGACTCATTATTACCCTCAAGTATCTATGAGTCTTGGAAATTAATCAGAATTTGGAGAGTTCAGACACAGACATTCTCTAGAAAGAATGGGCTTTCCTCTAGCCCCACCCATTGCAGTGAGGAGGCTTGGCCCCACTCACTCTACTTACCCAACTGAGAGGGTCTTTACTCATAGAGTTTGATACATGTCCCCTGAAGTTTGGGAAACCTATGGAAGAATATATGACTCCCCTTTGAGGAGTCCAAAGGTGAAAGGGCTTGATTAGACAGGCCTGAAATAGTGAGACCCCAAGTTGCATTGAGAGAGTCTTGAATTCCCACTGTCCAGATATCCATTAATCCTTCATGACTCTTGTGGGTTAAAAGTCTTCCTAACAGAAGGAGCTGACCTGGTCCCTAATAAAAGAGAACTTTTTCTTTTTAAAAACGTATTTAGAGACAAGATCTCACTCTGTCACCCAGGCTAGAGATCATAGCTCACTGTAACCTCAAATTTTGGGCTGAAGTGATCTTCCTGCCTTAGCCTCCCCAGTAGCAGGGACAACAGACATCTGCCACCATGCCTATTTTTAAAAATTTTTTGTAGAGATGAAGTCTTGCCCTGTTGCTCAGGCTGGTCTTAAACTCCTGGCCTCAAGTGATCCTCCCAAAGTGCTGGGATTACAAGTGTGAGGCACTGTGCCCAGCCCCAGAGAGAATTCTTCAGTGTGGTCCCAACAGAAGGGAACCAGCCTACCAGGAACGTGATTGAGGGGCAGCCAGCTGAAGGACAGATATTGATTTTACATGTTAACAAAGCTGCAGTCTGAAGAGCTGCAGAGGGAAAGTCTCTGAGAAACTCACAGAATGGCTCTAAACAGAGAAAGCGCCAGCATTACGCATGGGTCCTCCAGGTTCCAGGTTCACATGATGACAGTATCAGCCACAATGAAAATACACTTTGTCCTAATCTACTCTGCCACCGGTTTAACCATAGAGAGATCAGAAACAGTCATTTTATTTATATATATATATTTTTTTAATTGCATTTTAGGTTTTTGGGGTACATGTGAAGAACATGCAAGATTGTTGCATAGGTACACACATGGCAGTGTGATTTGCTGCCTCCCTCCCCAAAACCTATATCTGGCATTTCTCCCCATGCTATCCCTCCCCAACTCCCCACCCCCCGCTGTCCCTCCCCTTTTTCCCCCCGACAGACCCCAGTGTGTGATGCTCCCCTCCCTGTGTCCATGTGTTCTCATTGTTCAACACCCGCCTATGAGTAAGAACACGTGGTGTTTGATTTTCTGTTCTTGTGTCAGTTTGCTGAGAATGATGGTTTCCAGGTTCATCCATGTTCCTACAAAAGACATGAATTCATCATTTTTGATGGCTGCATAATATTCCATGGTGTATATGTGCCACATTTTCCCTGTCCAGTCTGTCATGGATGGGCATTTGGGTTGGTTCCAGGTCTTTGCTATTGTAAACAGAAACAGTCATTTTAAATGTAAGAGGAAGAGACTGAGGACAGACAGAAGGGGCTGAGAAAGCCTCCTCCTCCACAATGGGCCTCCCAACAACAGGCAAGCCAAAGCTAAGAAGAGAAGAGTTTTAACATTGAATAGTGAACTGAATTGAACTGGAGTGAGATTATTAGACTGACTTTTTTCTTTAAACAGTTTTATTCAAATATCATTTACATATCATAAAGTTTATTTTCTGTATACAATTCGATGAATTTTAATAGATGTGTACACCTGTGCATCAATTGCATCAATCGTCACAGTTCAGTTTTATAACACTTCTGTCACCACAGAAACTTTTTCTGTGCCCATTTTCCATGAGTCCCAATTACAATATCCATACCTACATAACTACTGATCTGCTTTTTTGGGCAATAGTTTTGCTTTCCCTAGAAATTTCATCTAAATGGAATCTGACCACATGTAGTTCTTGTGCCTGGCTCCTTTCATTTTGCATAATGTTTCTGAGGTTCATGCATGTTGCTGCATGTA
This sequence comes from Alouatta palliata, assembly GCA_004027835.1. NCBI lineage: Eukaryota > Metazoa > Chordata > Mammalia > Primates > Atelidae > Alouatta > Alouatta palliata. Next base: position 10,083 of record PVKV010038056.1, read on the forward strand.
TTAATAATTCATTCCTTTTTATTGCTCAGTAGAATTCAGCAAAATAGATACATCACATTTTGTTTATCCATTCATGAACTGAGGGACATTTAGATTTTTGGAGGGCACTTCTAATTTGGCTATTTTGAATAATACAGCTATGAATATTTATATGCAAGAATTTGTGGACTTCTATTTTCATTTCATTTCTCTAGGAAACTATATTTTTTAGTGCTCTTCTACCTCAAAAGGGATTACTTCATTAATTTTTTTGGTAATTTTTTGTAGAGACAAAGGCCAGGCTGGTCTTAAACTCCTGGCCTCAAGTCATCCTCTCATTTCAGCCTCCCAAAGAACTGGAATTACAGGCATAAACCACCATGACTGGCTAATTAATTATTAATGACTAAAAAACCTACCTTAGATTTTATAAAGGTATAGAAAAAATAGATCTACAGAGTTTCAAAGGAGTATTAGAAGTGGAATCACTCTCATATTCGGACCTGTCTACTGCAGTCAATAACCTACCACATTCAAGAACTTCACAATGCAGTGAAATGTAAGAAAACTAACCCAAATTAGGTAATTAGGAAAACTTGACTGAAGAAGTAAATATTAAGTTTTAATCTGAAAAATACGTAAGAGTTACCTGGAAAAAAGGAGTGGGATGCAGGAGCATAAAGGTCAGAAAAAGCTATTCAGAAAAAAGGGAAAAAAACCTTTAGAAAGTCTGTGGTAGACAACAGCATTGTTGCAGATACTGGGGCTGCATAACAAATGACCCCAAAACACAGCAGCGTAAAAGCACCATTCATTTTATTTCTGTCAGTTCTATAGATTGATTGGGCTCAGCTAGCTGGTTTTTTATTAGAGTCTCACAAGGACGTTGTTAGATAATAGCTGGGGCTGAAGTCATCTGAAGACTCATTAAGGCTGGACATTCAGGATGGCTCCCGCACATGGCTGGAAATGATGTTGGCGGTCAGCTGGGACTTTGCTTGGGATCTCAGCTGGAACATATACACAGGACTTCTCTATGTGGCCTGGGCTTCACAGCATGGTAGCTGGGTTTGGAGAGGGAGTGTTTTGAGCATACCAAGAGAATCGGTTTAAAGACACATGATTTTTACGACATCACAAGAAGAGTGTCATTTCAGGCACACTCTATCAGTCAAAGCCATCACAAGCCAGCCTAGATTCAAGGGGATAGGAATCTCAATGCAAGGTTAATCAAATAATTTTAAGGCCATATTTTTAAACTACTGTCGGCATGGCCTATGGAAAACTATGCCCACTGGAAAAACTAAAAGGTCAGTGTTTCTGAAGTACAGAAATTGCCAATAAGTTTGTAAGGCCATTTAAAGAGTTTGGATGCTATCCTCAGAGTCATGGGATGAAATTAAAAGACTGTTGAGAAATGAGTAATTATCAAGGATAATGTAGAATTCATGGAGCCAAGAATCTGACTAATTTCCTTTGGAAAGAAATAAATTCTTGCTTGTTAAGAATCTACTTTTAATCAAGACAAGCACCAATGTATTAGTCAAGACAGATTACATAATATTGGGCAGATTTCGGGGTAACCAGGCCAAATGGGAAATGTATGGTAAAGTTTCCTCTTGATGAAAAGTTACCTTTTGATGAATGTGCATTTGAAATAAGAGCCATCTTCATTTTGAGATTTGTTAAAGTATTCATGTTCCCCTCCATTCATCTGTTAAACTTGTAATTAACAATGCTCTGATTTCATTGTAGAATTCACATCATAGTTTAAACACAGATGAGGATACATTTATTTGATCAAACTTCTCCAACAGTGATCAGCTTTGAATTATCTTCTAACCAAGTTAACAAAAACTGTCAACATTTTCTAGTATAAGCACTTTATACGAAGTGAACAAAAATCACAAAAGCCTATGTGACTGGGTAAAATTGTGGATATGGTATCACAACTGACAAACTACCAAACTCTCATCTTCTTCCGGCTCCAGGGCAAGAGGTGGGAGATGTGTAAATCTCAAAATTACCTTGAAGGACCCATTACATAGCCTATTCTCTCCAGTGTTGAATTTGAGCGCTTGTCTATCAATTCTAATTCTTCTCTAGTTAATCTAGTTTCATGTGTATATTTTACAATGTAGCTTTCTAATAATTTCAAGGATTACAACTCAGAAGCCACTCTCATTTATTGAGGAACTATTCTTGGCAAGGCAATGTGGGAGATGTTGGAGGGATACAAAGATTAAATAGGCAATAAGTTCTAGTAGGAAGGATGATATGCACAACAGTCACTGCTACACAAAATCGAAAGTGGCAAAAGCAGCAAGAAGGGGGCTACTCAGAATGCTACAGGGATTCAGAAGGGCAAGACATTTGACATGAGTCTTCAGTTATTTCATTTGGTAAATAAGTGATCATGACTTTTGAAACTGGAAGTGCAGTGAAGTGGTATGGATCAAGACTGAGTTACGTGGAGAATAGCATTCCATAAATAAAGATACTATGACATGAATCACAGATATAAGAAAGTCCAAACTGGGCATACATAACAATGACTGTGACTAAAGTATAAGGAGAGGAAAAAGAGAAAATTATTCAAAGATAGAGCTATATAATTTACAGCTTTGATGTTAGATAAAATCTAGACTTCATTTTGTAAGCAATAGAGAGTCACTGAAGGTTTTGGGGTAAAAGGTTGATGTGATCACATCTATGCTTTAGCAAATTAGGATGGCAAGATGTGTACAATGGGTTTCTGGTGAGCTAGTTATTGGCAAGGAGACAAGCAGAGAGACTACGGTCATCAAACAGGCAGAAACCTAAACTAAGGTGACTAGACAGGAGAGTTTCAGTGAGATAGGCATTACTGGAATAGAATCAAAAAACCCTGATAACTAATTGAATCTAGAGGGCCAGGGAACAGGAGGAGTCAAAGATGATGTCAACATTAAAAGTCTAGTTGATGGGAAAACATGTAAAACAAATGAGAATTGGTGCAGTTTCGAGAAGAAAGATGAGTGTACATTTAAACATATTACATTTTAGGTATCATGAAAATGTTCAGTGGAGCTGTCTCGAAGACACTTAGGAATCTGCGCTTGGAGTTTAGGAGACAAGGCAGGACTGGGGATTTGAAATCATCTGAAGATTAATAACGGTTACCGTTTATTGAAAGCTTAAAATGTACCAGACTCCATGCTAAGCACTTTACATATATTACCTTATAAACCTCACAGTGAACATGAAAAATGGGCATTATTATCCTACTGAGACCTGAAGAATGACAGAACTTGCCCAAAGTTTCTCAACCAGTAAAAAGAACTGGGATTGCTAACAGATCTGTTTAAATTCAGAGTAGTTCTATGGATGTTAAAGTCATGAATTAATTACAGAGTAGCTCTACTTGTTCACCTAAAGTAGCGTCTAGCGCATAGGAAGGAGTCCACGCCTAATCTTCTATGAGGAAGAGGGAGAGGCCACAGCACTCTCCACTCAAAGGCTCAAGGCCTTTCCCACTCTTTCCTTCCCCCGGGCATCTTATTTCAAATGCTTGGGGGTTGGCGAGTTTTAGTGGAGGGGCAAGGCCTGGGGTGAATGGTTGGGATGATAAATTGGGTACTTGCTGCCTCTAAGTTAGTCCTGGAGGGCTGTATTAGGGTTTTCTAAAGGGATGAAACTAATAGGATAGATGTATATATAAAGGGAAGTTTATTAAGGAGTATTGACTCACGTGATCACCAGGTGAGGTCCCACAATAAGCCATCTGCAAACTGATGAGCAAGGAAGACAGCCCAAGTCCGGAAACCTCTGAAGCAGGGAAGGCAAAAGTACAGCCTTCGGTTGGTGGTCAAAGGTCCAAGAGTCCCAGAGCTGGAGAACTTGGAGTCCAATGTTCGAGGGCAGGAAGCACCCCACACAGGAGAAAGATGGAGGCCAGAAGACTCAGTCTAGTCTTTCCACATTCTTCCACCTGCTTTTTATTCTGGCCATGCTGGCAGCTGATTATTCTGGCCACGCTGGCAGCTGATTAGATGGTGCCCACCCAGCCTGAGGGTGGATCTGCGTTTCCCAGTCCACTGACTGACTCAAATGTTGGCAACACCCTCGTAGACATACCCAGGAACAATACTTTGCATCCTCCGATCCAATCAAGTTGACACTTAATATTAACCATGAGAAGGGTGTTTTTTTTTTT
>PVKV010038057.1:0-14254 GCA_004027835.1 Alouatta palliata
GCACCTGCACATTCACCCCTGTGTACGAGTGACATGCAGAATGCCTGCAGAATCACACACCTGCACATTCACCCACGTGTACGAGGGTGTGACATGCAGAACGCCTGCAGAATCACGCACTTGCACATTCACCCTTGTGTACGAGGGTGTGACATGCAGAACACCTGCAGAATCATAGAACTGCACATTCACCTGTGTGTAAGGGTGTGTGACGTGCAGAACACCTGTGGAATCATGCACCTGCACATTCACCCGTGTGTACGAGTGTGTGACGTGCAGAAAGCCTGTGGAATCACGCACCTGCACATTCACCTGCATCTATAAGTGACATGCAGAACACTTGTGGAATCACACACATACACAAGTGTGTGAAATGCAGATCACAGAGCCTGCAGAGTCATGTGTGTACACAAGCGTGTGAAATGCCATGCACATGCTCAGTGTTTGATGTAGTGTTTGATTTCCCCAACATTGTTTTGACTTTCTATCATTTAATACAGTCCTGTGAGGTGAATAGTGGGAAATGGATGCTCCTGACATCCCTCAGGAAGGGAAAGCTGGAGCTGAGATTGGCTCCCAAACCTGCCTACTCCATACCCGTACCCTCACCTCCTGGGGGTGGCCTGTGAGAGCCCACACTTTCGTCCCATGGCTGGTGTCCTGCACACCATGGCTACTCATCTGCTCCTCGAGTCCTAGAGAATATTGGGTGACCTCAGGCATCCCTAACCTCTGTGAACCTCAGATGCTTCATGTTTAGAAGAGAAGGCAGCAACCCTTCTCCATGCCTGGTCTAACAGCAATTAGCAAACAAGGTGAGAATCATGGATCTCTTCCCCCACTCATACGCAACACAGGAAAAGTTTTCCTGAGGTCCCCAAGTGAGTGGAGCTGGACCCCGGCCTCCAGGTCTCACTAGCCCTCCTGCCCCCTGGCTGTCCTGTGTCTTTGCAAAAAGGTGGGGGAGCAGGACAGCATGCCAGTGCTGTTCACAGTGGCTTCCGTGGACGTTAGAGTTGGGCCCAGGGAACAGGGTCTGTTTAAAGCTTAGGTCTGCAATGCCCGTGGACACTTGTACCTATAGTCAGTTTCAGCTTCATGTGGACACAGACAGACGTGGAGGAATGGGCCTGTGGGAAGGTTGAGGTACACTCTCACGTCTTCTCTCCTCCCTCTGCACATGTGATCTATATAAGTGCCTGTATTTCAGCAGAGGTTTCTTCTCTGTATAGATTTTGAGGTTTTTGTTTTAGTGTGGAGAAATGCACTAGGCATGATAAACCCCTTTCACAAACAGCGAGAAATAAATACTTCCCACAAAGCAGATCATGAACTATATTTTTTCCCAGGGAACTCCATTATTTTAAAAGCTGTTTCTTTTTTTCATTTTTACTCTAAGGACCCGGGCGGGCGGGCTGCTGCTCTGTGACAGCTGTCCCCAACCATCACTCACTTGGGGGCGAGGGCGTCATTGCTGAGCAGCACATCATCGCCAAGTCAATCGGCCTCGTCCTGCCTCCAAAAAGGGGAGGGATATTCTGTTGGCTTCCATGGAAAACATTCTCCAAGCAAGCTCCCTTGTCCCAGGCTGCGTCTTCTTTGTCTCCCCACCTGCAGAATCACGCACTGACACATTCACCTGCGTGTACGAGTGATATGCAGAACACCTGCGGATTCACACACCTGCACATTCACCTGCGTGTACGAGTGACATGCAGAACACCTCTGGAATCACGCACATACACAAGCGTGTGAAACGCAGACCACATTCTCTTCTGGTTTTAGTGAGAATGCGGTGAACACCCGTATTCTTCAGGGTGCTCCCTTGGTGCTGGATTTCACCCATAGCAGCCAGAGGGGAGGTCAGAGGACCCTCAGTCAACAGTTGAGCCAGTGGTGTAAACATTGCCTCATCTTCTCCTCCTCCTGCCCTGGAGCGCTAAAAGGTTTTCTGTCCATGTCATTGAGGAGGGAGCCCATGAGCAGAGGAGGGTGTGTGGCTCCTAGTGCAGATGTTCTCATCACCATGAAATCTCTGCAAGAACCACATCGAATGGAAACAGGTATAGGAGACCGAGGCGAAATGCCGTCCTCTATTCTACTGTGAAATGGGTGCATTCATTTCTTAAAAACGATGCAGAAAAAACAACTGAGAATCTTCCAAGGAAATCTAACCACCTGCTCACCTGACTGCCTCTTCCTAGTGCTTCTGTGGCAGATCACCAGCTGGGTGGCCTTCACCACCAGGAATTTATTTCTTATAGTTGGGAGGCCAGGACTGTGCGGTCAAGGCCGCACTCTCTCTGCAGCCTTCTTGCAGGGGGGTCCTTTCTCGTCTCCTTCAGTCAGTGCTGCTGTGCCCTTGGCCTCTCGTGACATGCAGACTCCTCGTTCCTATCGCTGCCTCCATCCTCACCTGGTCTTCTCCCACCGTGAGTCTGTTCACATTCCCTTCTTCTTATAAGGACACCTGTCACTACCTTTAGTGCCACCCTAATTCAGCATGACTTTATCTTAACTTGATCATGTCTGCCAAGACTCTATTTCCAAATAGGATCACATTCACGGGAGTGGCTTAAGACTTCAACACCTTTTCAGGCACACAGTTCAACCCACAGCACCTGAGCTCCAGAGAGAATTCAAGTTTCTGTTTCACTGTAGACATTCATATATTGATTTATGCATCTATCCTCCTGGCTACACTAAGCCCGATAATCAGACATAGGATCCTGGGTAGCAGAAAGTGGGAGCGATGAGTTGAGTTATCTCAGGCATAAATCCTCCCATGAGTGCTGTGCCCTGCCTCCTTCAGGACTTTTCTGTAAGTTGCAAATGTCTGAGAAGGCCTTGAGATCTACTGTCCACCGTCCACTTAGGTCAATACAAGTTCTGTTTTTCTCAGGCTCAGAAACGATTTTCTCCTCTTTGGTATTACTTCTAGTTGATTTCCCCTCCTGGTCTGACCAAGTCTACTACCTTCTGGGCACATCAGCTTGGAACGTAGTGCTGTATTTCTCTGGGAAACCCCGCCACTTCATGCCACTTTGATTCTAAATGTATTTATTTGTCTCCCATTATGGAATCAATAAAATTAACCTAAACCAAAGGTGGGCTTTTACCTGTTTCATTAATATCCGCGCTCTCCGGAGGCAGTCAGCCTATAGAGGATCAGAAATCACCCAAGTCCATTCCAAAGGCTGCGCAGAAGCCACATCCATGAGCTTGAATAAATCCAATGGGGGAGCCACCCCACCACAGGACACCACCCAGGTGGTGGCCAGCCCAAGGAGGAAGATTCTGTTTTTCACATAGAATTATACAAAGTTGAGATAAGACAGGGTCACTTGAAGCTATTCTCTTCTCTGATCTTACCGGAACATGAATGATCACACTTTGGATTTGTTTTGGATGAAGCAATAGCAGCTTCTGACAACTTCTGTTCTTTCTTTTCTATCTAGGAATCCTCATTTCCCAGTATGCAGCTGGGACATAATAGGTGCTCACTGATTGTCAGCTTATGAATTAATTTTCTTTGTTGGGCACCTTTGTGAGTCTTGAAATTCCTAACATTCCCCCAACACCCATAAATATCCTTCTTGACTATTCTGGGAAACATTTTTCAATATGGCGGCACCATCAAGTGTGTCCTGCCTTCTTAGCCTGGTAGTCTGGATATTAACACAAGTGATTTTTCGAAGGCTGTATCAGTTTGGACGTTGGTTGATGGCTCCTTGGTAGCCATTCCATTTTATCTCAGTAGCCATAGGCATCAGTGTGGACAGTGGAACTGAAGTGTGTCTTTGCCACCGCAATTCCTGGTATGGTGGTCACTGATCTCAAAGTCACAATGGTCATCCCACTAATGCCACTACCTGGAATTGCACAAGTCAGTTCACCTCTGTGAGATCTATCTCCCTTTGAAATCTTTAGGACTCATGTTTCCAGTGAGACTAATAATATTTATCCTGCAGGGTCTGTGAGTGGCAACAGTGGGAAAAGAGGGGGAAAGGAAGGTGGCCCTCAGCGGCCCCTATGAGACCCACTCTGTGCCCACAGGAGAGGCCATCTGCACCCTCACAGTCACGGCGATGGCCACGGCCCGTGTCTGAGTCAGCACCAGCTCTCCTGTGGCTACTCTGGGAGAGCCTTGGCACACAGGAGGTTTGCAATGAATGTTGCCGTCCATCTTTATTTTAATTTTATATTTTCTACTTTGAAACTCCTAACAGGCAGCATGCACCATGGACATTTCATTGCTTCTATGCCCTGGTTTGGTAATATTAGCAGGTGGCTCCCCTGTCTTGAATTCCTTGTGAATGAAAGTGTGGTCAGCTGCATAGAACAAGGTGGCGTAGGAACTAGGAGAGGCTGCAGGCCAGGAGGAAACAGGAAGGACCACCCCGGCAGCCCAGGGCCTCCGGAGCCCCTCAGAGGACGCTGTTTCTCCCACAGGGACAGGAGGTGCTATTTTATTCCCCTCAGCACCATTCCTTTACAAATGTTTTATTGGGTTACATGCCAAATTTAAACAATTCATGAAATGTAGGGTCTTGGAGACCCCTGAGACAGAAACTTTCCTAAGGAAGTGAGGTGTGAAGCTGAGTGGGACAGTGGCTGTTTCTGGGTGGGGCCTTCTCTCTGGTGGGGGTGAATCAGCCCTGAGACCTGGGGTGCTCCCTGCATTCTGTGTTTCACTCCACGTCTGTATCCATCCAAAATGCAGCAGCAGCCTTGAGAGATGGGAAACCACATGTGGGCCACGTGCAGGCTGCCGCTCCCCTTTCCAGAACCTTCTGCCTCCTGATGCCCAGGAGTGCTTCTGTGTGCAAGCTCTTCTCAGGGCAGGAGTGTTCACTGGGGTCTATGTGGCTCCTGAGAAGCGACCTCAGTGTTGGGCAGGTTGGAGGTGAAGCTCGGAGGTCTTCTTGGGCGAATCTCATCAGTGCCATCAGGAAGGCACAGATGTCAGGTCATGAGCGGGGCTCCAGGCGGGGCTCTCCGTGCTGTGGAGCCACAGAGAAATGCCACCTCTGTTTAAAATGAGGTCAACCCATGCTGGCTCGGAGAACAGACCTCATTGGTTCTCATGACCAAATCCGTTTGTAAATATTTATTACAGAGTGTGGGCTGTATGAACACAAACCCGATTTCAGAAGACATTTGAAGCAGTGCTTATCAGTATTTTTGTCACCGCGTGGGACTTTTTTGTATTCCTAAAGCAAGCCATACTTTCCGGCCACAAGAACATTGCAATGACACAGGACAAAGGCAGTATTTTGGCAAAGATTGATGAATGTGCACAACTGAATTTCCACAAAAAGAATATGTTGTGTAATGAAAACGCTGCTGAAAATTAAAGCAAAGTGGGGAGCTTTTACATTCTTTTAAGTGCTCATATTTTAAGAAATATTTTATGAAGTAAGATCACATTTTAAGTCCAAAGGAATGTGTTTTTAAATTTAAAAATGCATTAAAAATTTAATTGAAAATGCTGACAGCCACATTTACACCAAGCACAAGGAAAAGGCCAGCACCCCCCATCATCTGTGCAGATACTTCTTTGTCGAAAATGTGCCAGAGTCAGAAAATAATTTTATAATTACTTAGGAATCTGTTTTAAATTTTTCTTCCATGTCAAAAGCGTGTTTTATAATAATTACGTCACTTCGACTTTAAAAGTACATTGCACTTTTTGCTGAAATGCCAGTTCAGGGAGCTTAGTCCCATTTTGTATCGTAACTGGTGGCTAGAAGTTCATACTCACTTTGGAGAAAGGGTATAATTGTCTTCCAGTATTTGGATTTCAGTTTGCCAGAGATAACTGATTGTGAACAAAGTATACACTTTGTCCTCTTTATCAAACTGCCAGCATTCTGCAGGGATGAATACATTTTGCTCGGTTGTGTGTTTATTTTCAAATGATGGAAGTGTTTTTTCTCCCCTTAGAGTCAAGCAGGCGCTGTCTTGGGCTGCCCAAGCCCCAGAGTTGAATGGGATTCCTTTGGCATGAGTGTGGCCAGGAGAAGTGGGTCCTCCTGGCTGAAGATGGTCAGTTTCCTGTCAGGTAAACAGTGGCTGCTCGGGTGGGCACACTTGCTAATTTAAACAACCAAAAATAAAAAATAATAGCAATATGAAAGATCAGTAACTGTAAAAGTGGTCAAATGTAGGGGTCTGTGTGTAACATGGTGGCCAAAGGGTGCTTAGGACATTCGGAGGTATTCACTTGTCCCATGGCATTTGTTTAGAGAAAGCAAGATTGTTTTTACAAGTACATTCTCTTTCCGTTTCAAACATATGATCACTAATTAACATGTCTTGGATTTGATTTTTAAAGATAATTTTTTTTTTTTTTTTTTTTTGAGATGGAGTTTCGCTCTTGTTACCCAGGCCGGAGTGCAGTGGCGCAATCTTGGCTAGCCGCAACCTCTGCCTCCTGGATTTAAGCAATTCTCCTGCCTCAGCCTCCCAAGTAGCTGGGACTACAGGCGTGCACCACCATGCCCAGCTAATTTTTGTATTTTTAGTAGAGACTGGGTTTCACCATGTTGACCAGGATGGTCTCGATCTCTTGACCTTGTGATCCACCTGCCTCGGCCTCCCAAAGTGCTGGGATTATAGGCGTGAGTCACCGCACCCGGCCCAAAGAGAATCTTAATATCTGAATATAGATGTCTAAGCCATACCCTCAAATGTAAAAAAATCTTGCATTGTCGATAAGACCACTGGAGTCTAGGTGCAGAGAGAAGCCAACAGAGCCAGAGACCATAATAGACTTCACGTTGTGTTCCTTCTCAGTACCAATAACGCTCCTTCAGAAACCACATCTTTCCACAAAATTTGTCTACAAATAGCACATACTAAATAATTTTCCCTTTATATTAAAAAGAGCATACAAATATGTAGAGTAATATTATATAAGTGCATGTGTATGTTTTTTTGTGTGTGTACATATATATTTACATATATTTCCATCTTCTGATTAACTTAAAATAACTTGTGCTGTAGAACTGAGCTGATCAAAATCTGATGAAAACATTTCCTCTACGGCTTCTTTCTCTCCTGGTCATTCCCTCTCCTCTGGATTCCTTCCCTTCCTGAGCTTCTCACTCCAAATTCCACTGGATGGAGGCAAGCTAGGTGGTGCGGGGCCTGGGGGTCATGGCGGCTGGGTGGGTGCTCCATGCCCAAGAGGGATGGGGGTCGTGCCAAGTGGTCATGGCGGAGCTTCTGTGGGGGGTGTGGACGTCTCAACAAGTTGAGGGGCATGCAGACGGGAGCAGCACCCCATGCTGAGGCCTGCAGACCCTACCTTTGTCGAGTGACCCCAACAGAAAGCAGCATCCCTTCCCAATACCCTGGTGAGAAATCTGTATAACCTGAATGCAGGTGTGAGGATGCAGTGAGCAAACACAGGCAAATGGCTTTCTGCCTTCTCTTCCTCAGAAATCCCTGTGTTAACCAGGCTAAGAAAAGATAAATGAAAAGCTAACCACAAAAATAAAATGATAGTCTCTTCCTCTGTGCTAACAACAGTGAGTGAATTTAGATGGCGATTTCACCAGTTACCTACATTTAAAGACTTACTGCTATGATAGCTAACAAGCCTGCTACACTGGCAGAAGTCTGTGATTTATTAAACGCTCTCCACTACCCCTCCTCCTTTAATCCCACTAATTCCTAGGATAAGCTAGGTCACTCCACAATTTAAACAATTACCTGAATCACAGTTGCTTAGCAACCAAAGTTTATTTTTCACTCATGCAAAGTCCACTGCAGATCAAGGTGATTTTCCAGGTCAGCAGCCCTCCACGGGGGCTCAGGATCCAGGTTCCTTTGGTCAGGAGCCCTCAACGCAGCCTGTGCTGTCCTGTCCTTTCAAAGGGTCAGTGCCGTGTAGGACCTGTACTGAATTTTAAGTGCGTCTTTCTGCGAAAGGCATACATCACTTCTGCCTGCATTTCAGTGGCCAAGTCAAGTTTTAGGACCGTCCTCGTTCTCAGGGTAGGGGAGTCAAATACTCTTAGGTATCCAGAAAGAGAAAAGGCCCAGAAAACTGAGAATGTCAGCATTCTCCATATAGCTTGCTCTGTGTGTGAGAGAAGAATTGGGATAATTCTCTGGTAGGTGAAGAAAATCATGTTTATGCAGACAAAGAAAATAAAATGTGCATGATCAAGAAAGTGGAGAGTTGCAGACCCAGGACTCAAAAACAGTTTGGTTTTATTTTCCTCCATGGTCAACCTTCCTCTCACAGACTATGCTGCTTCCAGCAGGCTCCTGCTGCTGTTTTAAATGTCATCATAACACAAGGCAGCAGACTGGGGCCACTCCAGGGAGCCAGCAGTGGGGTGGGGCAGGGAGAGGATGGGGTAATGACAGATGGTTGACACATAGAGACAGCGAGCCTACACCGCTTTCGCAAGAAGAGTTTTGCCATCAAAGGAAAGAGAGGGGCTTTCGGGCTCTTCAGAGGCAGCTGCAACAGGACACGTGCGATGGAGAAGAGGTCTGTGTGCATCAGAGGGTCAGCAGGACCCACTGCAAGCCCTCTCCAGCTCCATCCCTTCTTCCCCATCACGGGGTTTTAGCATAGGGCAGCAGACTCCGGGAGCGACCACAGGCCATCCAGCCTCTCACCTGGGTTTTCTTTCTGTGGATCTCAGCCTCCTTCACGTCTCTCCCTGCACTTCTGTGCCCAGCTTTAACGGCACCCAGTTGGCACCCGGTCGGGAATGACTGTCACACGCACACAGCCAGCCACCGCTTTCTGAGCTGAAGCTCATCTGAAAGCTTCACAGGCATCTCAGATTGAGTCCAATTAAACAAGATCTCTTGACTTCTGATGCTCGACCCACCACATATCCCTCTTGCTACCCCTACAGTCCACAGGGGCCACCAGCATCCTCATCCCCGTGGCTGCTCAGCTCAGGACTTCCTCTCATTCCTGGGCCCATGTCCATCTCATCCCTTGAAGGCCCAGCTGGTTCCGCTTCAAACCCCGGGTTCCAGCACAGCCACTCTCCTTGTGCCCCTGTCCTCCGCTCGCCCCAGATGGGCTCAGCCACCCCTGCTCGCAGCTGCCTCTGCTCTGCTTCCGGTCCCTGCAATCTGCGTTCTCTACCACGTCACATTTATCTGTGATGTCTTTATCTTTAAACAAATCAGATAACAAAGCTCGCCCACTGGAAATGTTCCATCAGCTTCCTCTGAACATGGAGTCACACTTGGGCCCTCCCTGGTGTCTGAGGCTCTGCATGAGCTGGGCTCCCACCTTGCTTCTCCCCACTGACCACCAGCCACCTTCTAGGTTTTGTTCTTGGGAAGTCAGGATCTGCTCAGCAGGTGCATCCCTCCACCGCATGCCCAGGCCCGTTTCGTGTGTTGCGGACCCAGCAAAGGATGCTGGGCCTGGCGGGACTTGACTCCCAGTGGCTCCCAGCGGTTCCAGCAAGGCACTGCTTTCCTCGCCCAGACTTACATGGGAAGAGAAGCCGTGTGCATAAACTTGCCACTGTGGCTTGAGAACATCTCAGAGACACGGGCACACGTCACGTCTGTGTCGTCCAGGGCCATCCTGTCCTGTGATTTCATGCGGTGACACATCTCCAGCACCACCTGCTGTCCTCGCAGTGGGCACAGAAGGTCGAGTGGGTGTGAGCCGGGGAGCAGGGAGGACGTCACGCTCACACCCCACTGGCATTGTAGGTACCATGTGTGACGTGTGACTCAGGTCAAGTCGCTTAGGGCTCTGCTGGTCTCCATTCCAAGCACAGCATAGGACTGAAGTCCTTTCACTGTCGAGGGGGTATGTACGTGCACCCATGTGAGGAGTGAGTAAGATATAGGTAGTAAGTGGTCAGTGCTAGTCCTACTGCCCCCGGAATTATTCAGCTGAGCACATGACATCTTTTTTATCCCTGATACGTGCATCAGAGATGGGAACACACAGAAATCTTTGCCAGTGGAATCCAGGTAGATGCCCTCTAGGAGCCGAGGTGCAGATGCTTTTACACGTTTCTGCTTTCAGCATATTAGTCACCCGACATTCTGCGCATTTATCTGGGGTTGCAGGAATGCCAGAGCCGCCTTGATTTGGGATTCCGTGGGCTGTACTTGCAGGTGTTCTTTACTTTCTTACAAATAGTTTTTGGCCCAGCAGCCTGGCCATGACATCTGGCCACTAAATTCGCATGACAGTCATGAGACGCTCCCATAATCAGTGACACAGGGTGATTTTCCGCCCCTGACAAGCCCCTGTATTGAGTATGATAACAGTTAACTTTGTCTTCATCTGCTGCCGGAGTATAATATCAATCCATTTGACGATCTGGCCAGCCAGGCCCAGCACTTCTGTATCAATCTTCATAGAGTGCTGCCTGTTGTCTAACAAAAAGCCTGAAATGAGATCATTCAATCACTTTCTGCCGGCCGGCTGTTCTCCTGGAGGAGTTTGAGCTCCCTGTCACTCTCCCACCTTTGCACAGTGAAAGCAGCAACACCAATTGCAACGGAAATACCGAAATGCACCAGAATTGAGCCAACCGCGCAAACCACGAGTAGAAATGAAGCAGGGGGATATGCCACAGTGTCCACGGGTGATCCACAGAAACTCACCGTGGTGCAGTGTGGAGGGGAAGGGGGCTTTTCAGCCTCCAGATTCTCCAAATGCGCTCTCCTGGGGGACCCACTGCCGCCTCCTGAGGGGTGGTCACTGCCTGGCTGTGTTCTTCAGAGATGGTTGAATAGGGCGTCTGTTGGAGGAGCAGTTGTCCCCTGAATATCTTCTTGAGTTTCCCTAAATTTAAAACAAAGTAAAAATGGTGTTTGGTTGCTGTTGTTTTGAGACAGTGTCTCTGTCTCCCAGGCTGCAGTGCAGTGATGTGATCAAGCTCACTGTAACCTTGGTCTCCTGGGCTCAAGAGATCCTCCCACCTCAGCCCCTAAGTAGTTGGGACTATAGGTGCACACAACCACGCCCAGCTAAGTTTCATATTTTTAGAGAG
The DNA here is from genome assembly GCA_004027835.1 of Alouatta palliata. Classification (NCBI taxonomy): domain Eukaryota; kingdom Metazoa; phylum Chordata; class Mammalia; order Primates; family Atelidae; genus Alouatta; species Alouatta palliata. The sequence continues at coordinate 11,007 of PVKV010038057.1, forward strand.
AGGAGGTTTTGCCACGTTGCCCAGGCTGGCCTCGAACTCTTATGCTCAAGCAATCCTCCCTCCTTGGCCTCCCAAAGTGCTGGGATTACAGGTATGAGCCATGAAGCCTGGCCATAAACATGTTTTTTACACTTTTAAAAGGAAAATCAGAAAAAAAAATTCATCAACTGTAAAATATGTCATAATAATGTTAGAGCAGAAGATTGCACAAATCCACATTCTGTATTACTCACGTGTTAAAATAATTGTAGCAGTGGGAAGGAAAGGAAACATGAACACCCCAGCAGCTAACCCTCCTTTCTGCTGTTCTTACCCTGTTCTGAAAAGTCACAAATCCCGTGACAATGAATTTATTTGTGTAATCAAACGAAATGAAAAAGGATACCTGAGAAGTCTAGAAACTTTTTCTCCAGTAAGACTGGAGGAACAGTAAATGCTCATAGAAGGTGTAGTACATTTCAGGGGATGGCCTTTATTCTTTCAGGAAAGTATGTGAGGTATGTATAGACATATGTTTCCAAATGAAAATCTTTTGGGCTTTCAGAGTTAGTTGAGAAACGTAAATGTCTTATCCATGAGATAGGATACATTTTCTAAAGTGAACTCCCACCAAGTCATTATTAGTTTAAGAGCTGACTGGGGAATTGATCTTCAGGATGCTGAGCGAGGTGACCAAATGCCCACTGTCCACACCTGTGAAATCCCGTAGCTGTCTGAGGTGTCTGTAATGCAGCCATCTTTGAGGGAGGGCATATCATTACAATTACACTTCTGAATTACTGCAGGAACTGCTCCAGATAATGTGAGATATTACGAGAGGCTGTCATTTTCAGGTGGTGTGGCGTTCAGTCCTGGGGCCAGGTGGCAAGAAATATGTTAATTATTTCCCTTAATACCAAACCTTTATGTTTTAAATACAGTCTCTCAGAAACCCAGGAAGCAGATGTGCAGCCATATAATACAATGATGAGCCCAAGCTGATATTAGTTAGGTGTGCCAGAGGGAATTGTAGGGTGTCGGCTCTGCATAACCAGCTTCTTTGCACATCTGTAGCTCAGGGTCGGTCCCTGTTTGGCTTTTTGTGCATTTGTTTTTCTGCTCCTCGAGGCAGCTCAGGAAAAAGCAATGCTCCTAATTATTTCCTCATGATTTAATTTGGTTATAATTACACACACACACACACACACACACACACACACACACACACAGCTGCTGGTGCGTTATTAGAAACATGCAAAGTCATATGAAAACACATAGAATTCATATCCCACGGGTAGAAATGAAACATGGGATACAAAATACAGAAATCATTTTTCTTATTTCTGTGAACAATTTCCTTTTTGATGATCTTAGTTTATTTAGTTTTTTAAAAGCGTAAACAGTAACAAATCGTCCATACAGTCACAATGGGTCTGCAAAGCAGCGCTGGTTTTATAAAAGGTATGTGGACAGAGCAAACATCCCCCTCATCCAGGCAATTCCTCCAGCTCCCTCCACTCCCCAATGTCTAGTGACCAGCTTCGCAGTGTCACTAATTTTTTCAATCATCCGAATACCCTCAATTTAATTAAGTGCATCAGCTCTCTGTCCACGGTCTCTGGATACTCGGCGCCCTCTGAGAGGGGATGAGGACCAGCAGGCGCTGTCCCCGTGAGATATGGTCCAATCAACAGCCAAAGTTTTACGTGTCAGTTTTGATATATCTGATAATAGCTGTGGGTTGTTTTGCAATGTCCAATGTTCTGTGAAGATGGGCTTTTCATATTCTTTATTGTTTTTTACTGACAAAATGTTGCCTGGACTTTTGCAGTTTTGGGAAATGAAACAACAGTAAAAGCGATATATAATTTAACCCTCGTTCGCCTACCTGGGCCTCCCGGTCCTGTGGCTGGTTTTGATCGGGATGTAATGAGTTCCTGCTCATTGATCCTCATAAGCGCAGCCCTGGTCATTGAGCGCCACTCACAACCAACGCACTGCCACTCACTGGGCCCTCCCGGCGTCCGTCCCCGCAGACCCACTCCGGCTGTGGGCACCTCCGCCACCCATAATTATATTGCGTGGCCTCTCGGAGTCTGGGCTGACAGAATATGAATAAAGCCAGTCTTTCCAAAAAGGGTAGAGGCTGCCACGGCTTTTGTGTACCTGGTGAGGCTCAGTGTTCACTCGGCAGGTGGCTCGATGCTTCCCCGGGGAGACTGATATGTTCATTTTTCATTCCCCTTCCACAACTCCATTTTATTTTATCCCACGTGGAGACACCATCACATCAGGCATTGATATCCAAGTCATCACATTCTGGTACTCTTGACATCAGCCCACTGCTCTTCCCTGGACAGGCCTGCAGACACATGGAGGGTGTAGTGATAGGCGTGAGGGTGTGCACAGGACACCTGTGACTGTGTGATCATCACACACACACACCATTCCTGCTGTGTCAGTCTCCCGGTGAAGAGCCTGTTCTGGATCCTTGAGAACTGAGGCTCAGGGCCATTGGGGCCCGTCTCAGCGCCGAGGTTCCATGAGATTCCATGAGCAAGGGACTCCTGCGTGTGAGGGCTTCGCCAAACGGCGTTCCAGTTCTCACCGCCTTTTCCCAGTGGCCGTCAGGGGTGAGTTGCTGTCTGTTAGCAGAAATGACCCGGCATGAAGCCTGTTCCCACCCCAGAGTCTTCCTCATCATCTTGGGTTTCCTGAACATTCTCCCCTTGATAGTCGGGGACATTCTGCGATAGAAAGCGCGCTTCTTCTGAGATGGGTGTGTGTACAAGTACATTGCACAGACTGCTAATTTGGAAAACATAATTCCCCAAATGTAAGAAAAAGGTTTGTAGGCACACCCCTCTTATTGTTTTGTGTGGGGAAGACACCAATAAAAACATGTGTATCATGGGAAGTGCCCTTTGTCCACGATGGGAGTGACCACCAAACACCCCAAAGACAGAGCAGTTGCCAGGAAGGAAGCCACAAATGCAGCCTGGCTCTGACCACACCATGCCTGCGCAGCCGTCCCCGTGGGGCAGAGGAAGGCACGGAGGCTCGGGCCACACCACACCATGTGCAGCCGTCCCCGTGGGGCAGAGGAAGACACGGAGGCTCGGGCCACGCCACGCCCTGTGCAGCCGTCCCCGTGGGGCAGAGGAAGACACGGAGGCTCGGGCCACGCCACGCCCTGCGCAGCCGTCCCCATGGGGCAGAGGAAGACACGGAGGCTCGGGCCACACCACACCATGTGCAGCCGTCCCCTT
>PVKV010038058.1:0-14248 GCA_004027835.1 Alouatta palliata
ATCCAATCACCCCCACAATGATCCAATCGCCTCCCACAATGATCCAGTCATCCCTCGCAATGATCCAATCACCTCCCACAATGATCCAGTCATCCCCCACAATGATCCAATCACCTCCCACAATGATCCAGTCATCCCTCGCAATGATCCAATCACCTCCCACAACGATCCAATCACCTCCCACAATGATCCAGTCACCTCCCACAATGATCCAATCACCTCCCACAACGATCCAATCACCTCCCACAATGATCCAATCACCTCCCACAACGATCCAATCGCCTCCCACCAGGCCTCGCCTCCAACTTTAGGGATCACAGTTTGACATGAGATTTGGGCAGAGGCGTAGAAACAAACCATTTCAACCTCCCAGAAGTCCATTTTACAGATGAGGAACCGCTAGGTAACTCGCCCAAGGTCACACATTTATTAAGTGGCAATGTTCTTATGTGAATCTCCACCAGTTTGACTTCAAAGCCCGTCATTTTAACGACTGTGCTGTAAAGTCTTCGTAAAACATAGTCTAAGGGAACTATCATTTAACAGCGTGATGCTGGAGTAAGATCAGGGATACGCACCGTTGGAATAGGCTACAAAGTAGCAATTATGTATAAGAACCAATCCTATATAAAAACGCAATCCATGATTACACAAGCATTCCACAACGGGAAACGGGGCAGCCATTCGAGGTGGTCGGAAATTAGCTAACAACGTATCTAACACTAAAATGACCTTCAGACAGGTTATAAAGTTAAAACTTACGTAAATCAGTAATAAACTCTAGACTAGCTAGTAGGAAATAAATCGAAGTCTTTTTTTACTCTCTGGAAAAGATTTCATAACTTTTCCTTAATTTCCTTCACGTTCCTTAAACTTCCTAAGGAGTTTTATATATGTTCTACCAAAGGAAGAAATCACATGGAAAAAGAGGAACCTGTTTGGCCACATGGTGAGCGGTGGTGTGGGGTGGCGAGGGGTCCCCGGGGGCGTCACTACTGTGGACACGGGCAGGAGTGACCGACTGTGCAGGAGGAAGCCACGGTGGCCAGCAGTGGCCATGATTTTTGAAGACTGAGGAGTGACACCAACATACTTTTATGACTGTCACGTTGCGCCCTCTGGAATCCCCCCGCCCTGGCAGCCTTTGGATGCTCACACAAGTCACACCCTTAGGAACACTTACACCCTTGATTGTGCACAAGACACGTACCCTTGGAGTTCCACAAATGCACTTTACCTCGGCTTCGTGCACCCATCGGTCTCCTACAAGAGTGCTCCTTTGAGGCCGGGCACGGTGGCTCACACCTGTGTTCCCAGCACTTTGGAAGGCCGAGGTGAGTGGATCACTTGAGGTCAGGATTTGAGACCAGCCTGACCGACATGGTGAAACCCTGTCTCTACTAAAAAAAATACAAAAATTAGCCAGGCATGGTGGCTCATGCCTGTAATCCCAGTACTTTGGGAGGACGAGGTAGGCAGATCACTTGAGGTTAGGAGTTCGATACCAGCCTGGCCAACACGGTGAAACCCCATCTCTCCAAAAAAAAAAAAAAAAAAAACAAAAACACAAAAATTAGCCTGGTGTGGTGGCTCACACCTGTAATCTCAGCACTTTGGGAGGCCAAGGTGGGCATATCACTTGAGATCAGGCATTCGAGACCAGCCTGGCCAACATGGTGAAATCCCGTCTCTACTAAAAAAACAAAAACAAAAACACAAAAATTAGCCTGGTGTGATGGCTCACGCCTGTAATCTCAGCACTTTGGGAGGCCAAGGTGGGCGTATCACTTGAGATCAGGCATTCGAGACCCAGTCTGGCCAACATGGTGAAATCTCGTCTCTACTAAAAAAAAATACAAAAATCAGCAAGGCATGGTGGCACATGCCCTGTAATCCCAGCTACGTGGGAGACCGAGGCAGGAGAATTGCTTGAACCTGGGAGTCGGAGGGTAGTGAGTGGGATTGTGTCACTGCACTCCAGTCTGGGTGACAGAGCAAGACTCCATCTCAAAAAAAAAGATTGTGAGGTGTATCTGTTGCAAGGTTTCCCATGCCTTCTGCAGAGGGCAGCACTCTCGCAGGGCTAAGCGCACCCACACTGCAGGCGTGCAAACTGCCTGCCCTTCTCCCTCGGCCCTTGCTTCTCTCTGCCTGTCCCGTAACCTGCACACGGCTCCCTGTCCAGTCGCACACTCACAACGGGGCAGAGACCTCTGAAGAGCTCCCGGTATTGGGAGATGGTTCTACCCGTTGCTGGTGCCCCTGATACCTGGCTGGGCTGCGTGTTCCCAAACCAGATGGCTAACCTGCTCCCGCACCCAGGGTCCCCTGTGACCAGGGACAAAGCTTCAAGCCAGGTTCTGGCCTTTTCTGGGCTTCAAATGCACCGGCCCTTCCAGGGACTTCCCCTGTGAGACTCTGACCTCATGGGCCTTTGTCCCCACCAGGACTGGACAAGAAGCCCGCCCTCGGGCACCAGCCTCGTTGCCGCCCACCTCGAAGTCTTCACGGAGGGCAGAACATGTTTTTAAAACACGCACAAAAAAACCATCCTGTCTGAACTGAACATTTTTCTCGGCTTGTTGAACAACACCATTTACATTCCTGGGCCGGTCGGCGGCCAAGATATTTATAGCCCTTCCCTGGCACTCCATCTTGCCTAATTGGCGCGGCCTGACGGGGCCCCTATCCGTCATGGTAAGTGGGCCTCTCACCAGCCTCCAGCGGGCCCTCCGCCAGCCTGGACGTTCCCAGGCCTGGGTGGGGAGGTGGCCCTCACCCCATCTGCTGCCCAGGCCCCTCTCCGGGGGCTCGGCCATGCCAGGGAAGCCCCCGAGAGCAAACGACTGGCTCAGACCATCCGGACCATCCAGCCCAAGGGCAGCTGCGTTCGCTGACGGCATCTGCCCAGACATTCCCCAGCGTCCATGCTGTCCTCAGCCTCCCTGCTACCCTCCTCCATCTCCCTGGCTTACAGAGAAAGCCTTGTCACTCCGCTGCCTGCTGACCTCACGGTCCCCTGTCCTGCAGGATGGAGCCTCAGCTCCTTTGTGGGCTGTGGAAGGACCATCCCTGTCTGTCCAGTGACAGCCCTGATGCTTCTCGCTTTCTGTCCCAGCCACAAGGAGGGACGTGACATTTCCCAGCAAGGGAAGATGGGCTCCAGGCATTTTTTCTTCCTTCTATGTTTTTTGAGACAGAGTCTCGCTCTGTGGCCCAGACTGGAGTGCAATGGCGTAATCTTGACCCACTGCAATCTCTGCCTTCCGGGTTCAAGTGATTTTCCTGTCTCAGCCTCCCGAGTAGCTGGGATTACAGGTGTGTGCCACCACACCCAGCTAATTTTTGTACTTTTAGTAGAGACAGGGTTTCACCGTGTTGGCCAGGATGGTCTTGAACTCCTGCCCCCAAGTGATCCCCCCCGCCTCAACCTCCCAAAATGCTGAGATTACAGGCGTGAGCCACTGTGCCCGGCCAGCCAACCCAACTTCTGAGCCTCCATTTCCACCTCTGAAAAATGAGAAGTACCAATACTTCGTGCCTCGGAGGGTGGTTGAGTTAGATCCGGGAAGAGAAGCAGTGTGCCTGTGCCAGCTGCTGGAAATTTTTCTTCATTTAGAGACAGGGTCTAATGCTGTTATTAATATATTATGTCATTATGCTCTCACGCTGTTATTTCAGTTGCAAATTCGTTCAACAGCTGTGAGTGCCTCCTGGGAGGGCATGAGTGAGGCAGGCGCTAAGGCTCCTGGCCTCATGGATCTTACAGTTTGGTGGCAGAGACAAGAGGTGAACATGTCATTATAAATTAAGGTAAATTTCATGAAGGAGACACATAAAGGGCTCTGAGGGAAAAGATGGGGGTAAACCTGGTTTGGGTTGCTGAAGAAAGGAAGCTGTGGCCAGGCGCAGTGGCTCACGCCTGTAATCCCAGCACTTCGGGAGACCGAGTCGGGGGTGGATCACTTGAGGTCAGGAGTTCGAGAGCAGCCTGGCCAATATGGTGAAACCCCGTCTCTACTAAAAATACAAAAATTAGCCAGATGAAGTGGCACGAGCCTGTGGTCCCAGGTACTTGGGAGGCTGAGGCAGGAGAATCGCTTGAACCCGAGAGGTGGAGGTTGCAGTGAGCCAAGATTGCACTACTGCACTCCGGCCTCGGAGACACAGCGAGATCTCATCTCAAAGAAAAGGAAAGTGAGCTCCAAGCTGAGACCTACAGTGTGAGGAGAGACCAGTGGGGAGAGAATTGCAAGGAAGAGCATCCAGGCAGAGGGAACAGCATATGCGAACATACAGATTCCGGGGAAGAGAATTGAGGGAGAGTGACATTGGGAGGTGAGGTGGCACCAGGTCATGGTGAGCCTCAGAGCCACGTGGGGGGTGTCAATTTGGTGCAAATGCAATTCAAACCCCTTGGGGAAAGGGCCGGTTTAAGCAAGAGAATGACAATGGGGCCTGATTTACATTTTCAGCAGGTTATTCCAGCTGGAGAGGAGGCAGGGAGGCGGGGAGGAGGCTGTGCTGGCCTCCAGGGCCGAGCTGGTGGTGGCTTGGCACAGGGGTGGCAGCGAGAACAGAGGGAAGTGGGTTTGGGATTTATTTTGGAGGTAAAACTGACGCGTCTTGGCGGTGGCCAGGGTGTGGGTGGTGAGGGCGGGACGATCCAAAGATGCCTCCCAGTTTTCTGGCGGGAGCCACCAGGCAGACAATGGTGCCATTTCCTGAGATGGGGAAGACACAGGGAGGGGCAGACTGAGTAAGAAACCAAGAGATGGCTCTTGGACGCGTTACGTTCGAGCTGTTATTTCTCCTGCCTGGCTAATGACTGACAGAGCTTTGCGGGCCTCACAGTGACATTGCCCCTGTTCCCCTGTGGCCCCTGCTCATGTGTGGCCCCATGAGGTGTTTCAAGGCACTGAAATTATTCAAGCATCCTCTAGCCCTGCTTCTTGGGGCCAGCACCACCTTCCCAGTTCACAGCGGCAGAAGAACTGGCTCACCCCAACCATTTCATTCTGAAGCAGAGAAAGACTACAGCCTCGTCCTCAGGCTCAGTGGGAAGGTGTCCATGTCTCTGGTGGGTCGGTCCCCTGGCTGCTGTGAGCTCCAGGCCTTGGGACTGACCCCCTTCCCTCCCGCCGCCCTAGCTCAGCCCCTACCCCTTGAATCCTCTCTGTATAACTCTTTATTAGTTTTGTAGAGACAGGGTCTCTGTCATCCGGGCTGGAGTGCAGTGGTGGGATCACAGCTCACTGCATCCTCGAACTCTTGGGCTCAAGCCATCCTCCAACCTCAGCCTCCCAAGTAGCTGGTACCACAGGCATACGCTGCCATGCCTGGCTAATTTTTACATTTTTATAGACACGGGGTCTTGCTATATTGCCCAGGCTGGTCTTGAACTGACCTCAAGCAATTCTCCCACTTCAGTCCCCCAAAGTGTTGGGATTACAGGCACATGCCATCATGCTCAGCTAATTTTTAAATTTTTATAGAGGGGGGTCTTGCTGGTTGTCCAGGCTGGTCTCCAACTCCTGGCCTCCAGCGATCCTCCAGCCCCAGCCTCCCAAAGTGCTGGGATTACAGGTGTGAGCCACCACACCTAGCCCTGCAGAGCTCTTTAGAACCACACAGACTCCACTTTGAACCCCGCCTCTGCCATTCATATCTACTAGTTATGTGAGTGCTCTGTGGCTGTGGAATGCGGTAACAAACAAGGTTCCCTTAGGGCTGTGGTGAGCATTCATTGAGACAATACTTACAAAGGTTTCATGTCAAAGCAACTGAAAAGCAAGTGTGAAATCTGCTGTTTTTATTATTTATCGTTGCCTGATCTCTCCCCCAAGCCCACCATAAAGGTCTGATTATGAAATCCACAGCCAGAGGCCCCCAACTCCTTCTTGTCTTTTCCTGCCTCCTGCTCCGGCTCATAGCAACCGTACAAAGCTCTGATGGTAGGATTCCAGGCATCATCAACCAATGGAAAGGTGGGGGGGCACTGACTCACCCCATATTGGCGCATGGCAGCCTCTGGGGCTGTGGGCAGGGCTGGCCTCGTCTGGTGACTGGGGCGGGAGCTGGCAGAAAGCCGGGGAAGGGGGACAACGGGCCTTTGTCTTTGCCGAGGTTTCTCCATCCAACATGCTCTAGCCCCTAGACAAATATGACCTCATTCCTCCTCCGGGCTCCAGGACCCAGGGCAAAGACAGGCTTGGAGTGGGACGTACCTACCCCATTTCACAGACGGCAAAACCAAGTCACACAAGGAAAGAAGACAAGAGGACACCAGGCTCCAGCCCCAGGACCCAGCCAGAAGTCATGTCCTCCTGAGTTGCTGACCCCAGGGAGGGGACTCACAAGAGGGTCTTTTTTTGTTGTTTGTCTGAGATGAAGTCTTGCTCTGTCACCAGGCTGGAGTGCAGTGGCACGATCTTGGCTCACTGCAACCTCTACCTCCCAGGTTCAAGTGATTCTCCTGCCTCAGTCTCCTGAGTAGCTGCGATTACAGGTGTGCACCACCACACCCAGCCAATTTTTGTATTTTTAGTAGAGACGGGGTTTCACTATGTTGGCCAGGATGGTCTTGATCTCCTGACCTTGGGATCCACCCTCCTCGGCCTCCTACAGTGTTGGCATTACAGGTGTGAGTCACCGAGTCCTGCCCACAAGAAGGTCTTCTAGGCAGCAAAGGTCTAGATATCCCACAAGCTCCTGGGACAGACAGGTTGCGCTTGGATCTGCCCCTCACAGCTATGTGACTCTAAGCAGCTTACTCACCTTCTCTGGGCCCTGGTTTCTGCATCTGATGCAGGCCTGGCAGCCTCTTCCTTGCCAGGTTATGGTTCCCTTGGAGATCACGGCTAAGGATTCAGACAGGCCTGCTTAAAGCCACACCCCCTACGCCCCCTGCTCTGCCTTCAAAGGGGCGATCTCCCAGGGAAGACAGTGGGGATTAAGGCCCATTCCAGGCAAGACTCCAGGGTCCGCAAACGTCCCTCTCTTTCCAGGGGCTCTGCAGTGGCAGGGCCTGTACGGGTCTGGCTTGTCTTTCTGGTAGCTTCCTAAGTGACATTCTCCCACACTGGCCCTGCTGGCCTTTCACCCCCTGCCCACAGCAGCCCTCATTTGCTATGCCGATCCCCCCTTCCCAGAGGGTCTCTATCCCTGCAACTGTCTGGGGACACCCCTGCTCCCGAAACCTCAGCAATTCAAGTTGCAAGATACCAGCCAGAGGGACTCCCAGCCATTCTCTCAGTCTCATCTCTAGAATGGGACAGTGGGGCTGGTCGTGGTGGTTAATGGCTGAAATCCCAGCACTTTGGGAGGCTGAGGCAGAAGGATGGCTGCAGGCCAGGAGTTCGAGGTCAGCCTGGGCAACATAGCCAGACCCTATCTCTACAAAAAAAAAAAAAAATTAGCTGGGCATGGGGGTGTCTATGGTCTCAGCTGCTCGGCAGGCTGAGGCAGGAGGATTACTGAATCCAGGAGTTCGAGGCCGCAGTGAGCTATGACTGCGCCACCGTACTCCAGCTTGGGGGATAGAGCAAGCCCCCTGTCTCTAAAAATAAGTAAAATGGGGCCGGGCATGTTCACTTGCACCTGTAATCCCAGCACTTTGGGAGGCCAAGGCAGGTGGATCACCTGAGGTCAGAAGTTCAAGACCAGCCTGCCCAATATGGTGAAACCGTTTCTACTAAAAATACAAAAATGAGCCTGGCGTGGTGGCAGGCGCCTGTAATCCCAGCTACCCGGGAGGCTGAGGCAAGAGAATCGCTTGAACCCAGGAGATGGAGGTTGCAGTGAGCCGAGGTCGTGCCACTGCACTCCAGCCTGGGCGACAGACCAAGACTCTGTCTCAATAAATAAATAAACAAACAAATAAATGATAAATAAGTAAAATGGAATAATGGTAATTCTTGGGGATGTGGGAGTATTCAGTAAGACTGGAGACTCCGGGGACCTGCACGGGGCTGGGCACAGAGTTGATGCTTATGAAAATGACAGGCTTATTAATACCAACTATTCATACTCCTCAAAGGTCATTCAGAACAACCTCCCAAGTCACTTATGGAAAGTGAGACCAGAGAGGGTTAGTTCTCAGCCATTGTCACACAGCCCGTCAGGGCTGCCTTGCAGGGTTCTCAGGCTGGGCCCTGGTGCTCAGCCCAGGGACCAGGTGAGGGAGGAGGGTGAGTGAGGCTGGAGTCGGCCCAGGCTCTGGCCTTGCCCTTGGCGGCTGCATTCCCAGGGAGATAAACAAGGGATTAGTGGGAACAAAATGGATGAAGTAACGGGGAAGATATGAGCGGCCGCGCCCAGCCCCCAGCCCGCCCCACCCGCCTGCCTGCCTGCCCGCCAGCAGGGACGGCTTCAGGAGAGGTGCGGCCAGCCCCTGAGTCTCAGCCTGTGCCAGGCACTAAGGGCACTCAGCGCTGGCAAGCCCTGCCTGCTCCCCAGGCTCAGGCGGCAAACCCCTAGTGGTGCCCTTGGACCCTGTCCCAACGCCCCACCCTCCCTGAGCTGGGATTATTTCAAATCCCCTCCACCAGAGCCTTGGAGGATGACTGCACGTTCCCAAGTGCAAAGTCAGAGTCCCGGGGCTGTCTGAGCGGACATGGGGTTTGCCACCCTGGCTCAGCTGGTCTGGAGTTTAGCCCGATGCAGCCTGTCCGTGTCTCTGGGGCACCCGCAGTGCCTTACTGCCTGAGGCCAGTTCCTGGCTGTGGTGGAGAGGCTGTGTCTGCCCAAAGCCTCCCCAAGCCGGGTGCCAGCTCCCTGTCCCTGAGAGTTTCTGCCCATCCTGACCTCTCCAAGGAGCCCTGGAACTCAGGGGGCGTCTCCAGGGCCGGATGGGAGGCTGGCACTGCTGCCAAAGCCTGGACACCCACCCAGCCGGACACCACCCTGGGCACCCTCCCCTGCAGAGACATAGACAAGGAGCAAGTGTGTTGGCTGGACAGGGCTCCACCCGCCAGCTGTGAGTAGCCGGGACCTGCAGCCTCGGGCCAGGGACCCCAGAGGTTCCTTGCCTCAGAAGGAGGCAAGAAATGAGCCCTCTGCCTGCCAGGAACCATCACTGGAGTGCCCACCAGTGCCCTGAGCTGGGATCCTGGCACCGATGGGATGTGCAGTGGGTGTCCTGGGCCTGCCTGGCTCACTCTGGCCTCAATTGCCCACAGCAAACAGTCCCCAGATTGCCCCAGGTCCTGACTAGGCTAAGAGGGGGCTGTCTCTCTCCCATCTCAGGTTTTTCTTTTTGCAACCAACAGAGCTGGAAGGGTGAGCCCCAGGCCCTGGAATCCGCATCTTGTGACTCCCCGGGTGATAGGAAGGCAGGTGGTCTCTATGCACACCTGGAGAGACTCCACGCTGGTCCCTTCCCCATTTCCCCATCCCCTTCCTGGTTCCAGAAGGCCCTGTCCCTACCTGTAGAGGGAGGCTCCATCATCCCAGCTTTCCTGGTATTTGGGCCCCCATTTTTCCGGCTGACTTTCTGCCCCCCACGCCCCAGGCATCCTCTGTTACGACCACGGACGACCACATTTGTTTGCCCAGCAAACAACCACCTTTCCTCTTCATGAGCTGTTTCCTCTGTCGGAAATCCTTGTTCAGTGGTCTCCTTTCTACCCAAAATATTCCTACTCAGCCTCACAGGCCAGCTCCTACGTTGCCTCCAGGAAGTCTTCCTTGATCTCTTCCTGGTCCGTGCTGTCCCTCCGTCCTCATTTATCTTCTCCTAGTGCTTATCACACCAGAATAAAATCGCCTCTCCTCTGGCTAGGAGTTTGTCAAGAACCGAGGCTGCATCTGAATCTCCCACACTGAGCCAGCCAAGGGCTGCTGGCTGAGCAGGACAGGCCACGGGGCCAGGCCACCCCCCAAGCTACGACAACATGTGTGCCCAGACTCAGACGTCTCAGGGGATGTCACGTGTGGAGCGTGGGGAAAAGGGACCGACATTTGCCGAAGTCCTACGAACTTCTAGGCTCTTGCGTCCCCTTTCTTCGAAGGAGAAGACTGAGTCCCAGGGAAGGGAACTGATTTGTCCAAGGTTACTAAACTCAGAGGTGGTGACGTTGGCCTGGGAACCCCTGTGATCATTCTCCAGACCTCACTGACCCCATGGGACCACAGTCTCCAGCTCACCCCATGCCCCAGCATGACACACACCGCGTGAAGTTAAGAAACATTCTAGGCTGGGCGTGGTGGCTCGCTCCTGTAATCCCAGCACTTTGGGAGGCTGAGGTGAGAGGATCGCTTGAGTTCAGGAGTTTGAGACCAGCTTGAACAACATAGCGAAACCCCACCTGTACAAAAAAAAAATCAAAAAAATTAGCCAGGCAGTGTGGTGGTGCGCACTTGTAGTCCCAGCTACTAGGGAGGCTGAGGTGGGAGGATCACTTGAGCCCAGGAGGTCGAGGCTGCAGTGAGCCGACATTGCATCACTGCACTCCAGCTTGGGTGACACAGTGAGATTCTAGTTCAAAAAAAAAAAAAAAAAAAGAATTCTAAGAACAAAGACTTGCCCAGAGCAGAGGCCCAGAGCCAGCAGCCTGACTCTAGAGGGTATAACTGAGAAGCTGGCACTTGGGACATACATGGTCCCTGCACATGTGGCAGACGGTGGACGCACACAGTAAGAACGGCCAGCTCATGGGCTCAGGACCTCTGCTGCTCTGGCCAGGGAGCCATCTGCCCTGGGGGCCACGGGTTCCCGAGGCTGCTCCCCGAGAGTCGCCAGGCAGGGTCTGGATTGCAGAGTGGACACTAAACACACCCTCGTGCAGCAGACAGGCGTGGGAAGCACCCCCGAAGAGGCCAGTGCTGTTTTGAATAGAGCGGGGATGAGGTGACCCCTGACTCCCTGCCAGGAAGCCACTTAGCGTCAGCTGCCGGCGCACCGGAGACACCCAATCTGTCAGCACGGGCTGCGTGACGGGCCGGCGTCCAGCCATGGCCGCGAGGGGAGCCATCAGAGGGGAGCCAGATGGGCCCAGGGCCCTGGCTCAGGGGGAGGCCATGGGGGCTGCGATCGCCATCCATAGGGAGCGGCGCTCTCTCTCTCTCTCTCTCTCTTTAAATTTAAGAGACAGGGTCTCTTGTGCAGCGGCACAATCATGGCTCGGTGCCTCAGTGCAGCCTCAACCTCCTGGGCTCAAGGAATTTGAGGCTGATCCTCCCACCTCAGCCTCCTGAGTAGCTGGGACCACAGGTGCACTCCACCATACCTGACTAATTAAAAAAATGAAAAAACTTTTGTAGAGATGGGGTCTTGCTGTATTGCCCAGGCTGGTCTTGAACTCCTGGCCTCAAGCGATCCTCTTGCCTCTGCTTCCCAAAGTGCTGGGATTACAGGCATGAGTGACCATGTCCGGCCAGAGCCACCATTTCATGACGAGCTCAGGGTCCTCCAAGCCAGCATCTGCATGGCTCGCCTACCACCCTGGCCCGCCACGGGCTCTCTGTCTCCAACCTCCTGGTACAGGCAGCAGGAGAGGAGGCCTGGGAGGCACGGCCGTGCACGTGAGATCCCATGGGCCAGGCCTCTGCCTCGGGCCACTTACTACATGTGAGGGGACCTCAGGCAAGTCCCTCACTTCTGAGCTTCCTTTTCCTTATAGAAAAATGCACTAAAAATTGCCACCTGGAAGGATGGCTGAGGGAGGCATTCCAGGCGCTGGTACTGATTTTTCTGCTCCCTACAAAACTGTCACCAGCCAGCCTCCATCCTTCTCTGTCTGACTGTGCTGAAGAAGACTGGCCCCTGGGGACTGTCTCCTGGGGCTCCCTAGCCCAGTGGCTTCCAATCGGGGTCCCAGGCGAGAGCCTAGCGCCAGAGGAGCAGGAGGAGAGAGAAACTGGGGTTCTTCTCGGACTCTTCATGTCTGGTGGCTGTGTCCCTGTGGGGTCCCAGCATCTGAGGTGGGGAGGTCCTTTTGCATAGTAGTGGATTCTGGTAACACCTTTCCATCCTGTGCCCCTTCAGGCCTGGGGGTGGGTATATAACCGCTCTCCTATGGGTGCTATGTTGGGTGTCAGCACCCCTTCCTGGGTCCCTTGTCCCACCTGCACCTCTTTCAGGATGCACTCCTTCCTTAGAGTCGCTCCTGCTAATCCCTTTGGCTGTATCCCCTATTCCCTGCCAGGACCTCCTGACATGGAGCCCAACACAGGACTGGTGCCCTAGAGCTGCCTAGCAAGTGACATTCTCTCAGCAGGTGGCATTCTCTTAGCAAATGACAAACCTCCCCCATGCCCACAAAGCTTGCAGCTGGATCCTTCTTCCATGAGACCCCCATTTGGCTAAGTTGTCCCCGAGGGCACAGGCTTCACGCTTTCCTGTCACCAACGGCACTGCCTGGTCTGCAGGGCCAGGCTTTGACTCAGTTTCCCCACTAGGACAAAAGTCCATGCTGAACTCCCACTTCCTTGGCCCTGGCCCAGCTCACTCTCTCTCTTTTTCCTTCCTCCCTTCCTTCCCTCCTTCCCCCCTTCCCTTCTTCCCTCCTTCCCTCCTTCCTTCCCTCCTTCCTTCCCTCCTTCCCTCCTCCCTTCCTTCCTTCCTTCCCTTTCTTTCCTCCTTCCTTCCTTCCTGAGACAAAGTCTCACTCTGTTGCCCAGGCTAGAGTGCAATGACCGATCTCAGCTCATTGCAACCTCCACCTCCCAGATTCAAGCGATTCTCCTGTCTCAGCCTCCCGAGTAGCTGGGACTACAGGCACGCACCACCACACCCGGCTAATTTTTGTATTTTTAGTAGAGATGGGGTTTCACCATATTGGCCAGGCTGGTCTCAAACTCCTGACCTCAAGTGATCCACCCACCTCGGCTTCCCAAAGTGCTGGGATTACAGGCATGAGACACTGCGCCTGGCCACTCACACTAGTTTTAACTTCCCACTTCGTGAATCCATTTTCTCTTCTCCTCTGTGACCTGCATTTTGATTTTCCTCCCATCTTTTTCGGCTATGCCTTCCCCAGCTCCTCCCATCTCTGGCTAGTCTCCCTTTTCCAGCCCTTGAAGTTGGGCTCTTCAAGGCTCAGTCCTAGGTCCTACTCTCTTCTCACTCCCCACACTATTCTCTGGGGTGTAGCTCACCTTGTTCCCCTTCTTCATACTTCTTTTTACTAGCTATGGTCAGTATCAGTTGGGCTACAGGCTAGAATATCCTGGGAGCTTTGGAAAAATTCCAGTGCCAGGCAGAATCTCCAGCCATTCTGTTGGTCTAGGGCTGGGACCCAGGCATCTTTACTTTTTATCCTATTTCATTTTATTTTGAGACAGAGTTTCGCTCTTGTTGCCCAGGCTGGAGGGCAACGGTGCAATCTCGGCTCACCACAACCTCTACCTCCCGGGTTCAAGCGATTCTCCTGTCTCAGCCTCCATAGTAGCTGGGATTACAGGCATGCACCACCACACCCAGCTAATTTTGTATTTTTAGTAGAGACAGGGTTTCTCCATGTTGGTCAGGCTGGTCTCGAACCCTCAGCCTCAGGTGATCCACCTGCCTCGGCCTCCCAAAGTGCTGGGATTACAGGCGTGAGCCACCGCGCCCAGCTAGGTATCATTATTTTTAAAACCTTTCCAGCTCTCAATCTAATCTGCAGCCAAAGTTGAGAACCACGGGAAGAGATGCTGTTACCTCCCAAATCCTTCACGCCTATCCCCAAAGGACCCCCATGTGCTTTTCTGTCACTGCAGATTACCTTGCAGTTTCCAGAATCTTGCATACTCTTTTTTATTGTCTGGCTTTTTTCATTCACGATGATGATTTTGAGACGCATCCATGTTGCAGCCTGTATCAATGGTTTCATTCTATTTTTTACTGCTGTCATGCTGCGTTACACGGTTATAGCTGGATTTGTTTATCCCTTCACCCACTGATGGATACTTGGGTTGCTTTTAGTTTTTGGCTCTTGCAAATAATGCTACTATGAACATCCATGTCTAATGTGCGCAGAGGCATCTCCATGTCTCTTGGGAAATACCTACAGATGGAGGGGGTGGGTCTTATGGTAGGTGTATGATGTGGCGTTTTAAGAAACTGCCAAAATGTTTTCAAAAGTGCTTGTGTTTTTTTCCACACCCACCAGTCATGAATGAGAGTTCCAGGATTTGCCCATTTTTAAATTGGGTTGTCTTCCTAGCATTGAGTTGTCTAGATACAACTGAGAAAAGTATTTTAGCTGTAGTGCCTATCTTTATCATTTTTTCCCTTCCTTCCTTCCCTCCTTCCCTCCCTCCCTCC
>PVKV010038059.1:0-14260 GCA_004027835.1 Alouatta palliata
CTTTGGGAGGCCGAGGCGGGTGGATCACGAGGTCAAGAGATCGAGACCATCCTGGTCAACATGGTGAACCCCCGTCTCTACTAAAAATACAAAAATTAGCTGGGCGTGGTGGCACGTGCCTGTAGTCCCAGCTACTCGGGAGGCTGAGGCAGGAGAATTGCTTGAACCCAGGAGGCGGAGGTTGCGGTGAGCCGAGATCGCGCCATTGCACTCCAGCCTGGGTAACAAGAGCGAAACTCCGTCTCAAAAAAAAAAAAAGAGTATGTTTGGGAAGCCAAAGTGTAGCCTTCATATCTGCAGATGTGTAAATGCATACGTCAGAACAAACTCACAGACATGTGGCAGTAAATCGTAACAGTACCACTGTCACAGCTGGCACTTTAATTATATAAAGTGACCAAACCTTCACAACCACCTTGTTGGACAGGCACAATTATTATACTCCATTTTACAGATAAGAAAACTGAAGCTCAGAGAGAAACAGTCATCTGTCTCAAGTTACAAATAAAGGTCAGGCGTGGTGGCTCACACCTGTAATCCCAACACTTAGGGAGGCCGAGGCAGACAGATCACCTGAGGTCAGGAGTTTGACACAAGCCTGGCCAAAATGGTGAAACCCCATCTCTACTAACATACAAAAATTAGCCAGGTGTGGTGGCAGGCACTTGTAGTCCCAGCTACTTGGGAGGCTGAGACAGGAGAAGAATCCCTTGAACCTGGGAAGCAGAGGTTACAGTGAGCCAAGATCACGTCACTGCACTTGAGCTTAGGTGACAGAGCAAGACTCCATCTTGGGAAAAATAAATAAATAAATTAGCCAGGTATGGTGGCGGTCACCTCTAGTTCCAGCTACCCAGGAGGCTGAGGCAGGAGGATCACTTGAACCCAGGAGGTAGAGGTTGTAGCGAGCCAAGATTGCACCACTGCACTCCAGCCTGTGCAGCAGAGCTAGACTCCATCTCAAAAAAAGTTATGACCTGGTGTGGTGGCTTATGCCTCTAATCCCAGTACTCTGGGAGACCCTGAAGTCAGGAGTTCAAAACTAGCCTGGCCAATATGGTGAAACCCCATCTCTATTAAACACAAAAATAAGCCAAGTGTGGTGGTGCACACCTCTAGTCCCAGCTACTCGGGAGGCTGAGGCAGGAGAATCACTTGAACCCTGGAGGTGGAGGTTGCAGTGAGTGGAGATTGCATCACTGCACTCCAGCCTGGGCGACAGAGCAAGACTTTGTCTCAAAAAAAAAAAAAGATTATAAATAAAGAGCAGGTGGCAGGATAGGAATTTGGACTCAGGTCTTTTGGGCTTGAGAACCCAGTTTATAACAGCCACATGCACATATACACACACCCCCAAGAGCACAAACAGATACATGAAGGTGTATGAAGCAGTGTGCACAGGAACACACATGTATATTTGTACGTGGGCCAGCTGTTAGCTGATCTTGGATACATGTACATTTTTATTTATTTTTGTTTTAAAAAAACAGAGACAAGCTTTTACTATATTGACCTGGCAAATCTCGAACTCCTGACCTCAAGGAATCCTCCCACCTCAGCCTCCCAAAGTGTTGGGATTATAGGCTTGAGACACCACGCCTGGCCTCAGGCACATTTAACACACAGGGCAATACAGACACACACATATATATGTGTCATGTGAGATATTCACAGACATATTGCATTTGAGTGAAGCAATCCCAGCTCTACCCCTTAACCAGGTTACTGAACCTCTCTGTGCCTCAATTTCCCTATCTGTAAAATGGGTGAATGATAATGGTGATACTGAATTGGAACTACATGCAAAAGGTTTAGTACAGTGCTTAGTGCATAGTACGTGGTCTGTACACATTCGTTCTTTGTTTTTCTTTTTGAGATGGAGTCTCACTGTCACCAGGCTGGAGTGCAGTGGCGTGATCGCCTCTTACTGCAACCTCCATCTTCTGGTTTCAAGCAATTCTCCTGCCTTAGCCTCCCGAGTAGCTGGGATTACACCTGGCTAATTTTGTATTTATAGTAGATGTTGGTCAGGCCGGTCTCGAACTCCTGACCTCAGGTGATCTACCTGTCTCGGCCTCCCAAAGTGCTGGGATTACAGGCGTGAGCCACTGCACCTGGCTTTTTTTTTTTTTTTTTGGAAACAAGAGTTTCACTCTGTTGCCCAGCCTGAAGTACAGTGGCACCATCTCAGCTCACTACAACTTTCACCTCCCAGGACTGAGCAATTTTCCTCCCTCAGCCTCCTGAGTATCTGAGATGACAGGTGTGTGCCACCATACCCGGCTCATTTTTATATTTTTAGTAGAGGCAGGATTTCACCATGTTGGCCAGGCTGGTCTTGAACTCCTGACTTCAGAGTGATCCACCCACCTCGGCTTCCCAAAGTGCTGGATTACAAGTGTGAGCCACTGTGCCTGGCCTATCAAGAATTTTCTGAATGAGCAATTAACAACTGTTTTCAGGCAACGAATTTGTACTTTAGAGTAGTTGAATATGATTCCTGATGGTTATGTTTGAAGAGAATCCTTACTTAGAAATATAAGTGAAAATATGTATGGATAAAATGAAAAATAAAACCACACGCCAGGTGACGTGACGAGGGCTGAGCAGGAGTTGGACTGTCAGCCCTGTCTCCCCTGCTTGCTGTGTCACCATCGTGCCCACACTGCATTCAGTGTGTGCATGTAGGTATAGCTGTCACTCTTCTTAACACCCTCCCACCAGAGCGACACCACAGGCAAGCTGGGCTTCGAGGAATTCAAGTACCTGTGGAATAACATCAAAAGGTGGCAGGTGTGTAGCAGCCTCTGAAATCCCTGGTACCAAGACCCCCTAGCCACGGAGACACCATGCCCCACCATGCTCACATGGACCCGATCTCTCTGTCCCCACAGGCCATATACAAACAGTTTGACACTGACCGGTCAGGGACCATCGGCAGCAGTGAACTCCCAGGGGCCTTTGAGGCGGCAGGTATGGCTGGCAGGGACGTGGTGGGGCTGGGAGTGGGATGGGTGAGAAAACCTCCACTCAGCTGGTCTGGGCCTGACTCCTGGGCACGGGAGTGGGTTGGGCCATGTGGCCCCCACACCTGAAGGACGAAATCCATCTCAGGGTTCCACCTGAACGAGCATCTCTACAACATGATCATCAGACGCTACTCAGATGAAAGTGGGAACATGGATTTTGACAACTTCATCAGCTGCTTGGTCAGGCTGGATGCCATGTTCCGTGAGTGACACCCCAGCTGTCTTCCTGGGTGGGGATTCCTACGACTTCTATGGGTCAAGGTCTCCTCTAAGCCTGACTTTGAGGTGGACGATGCTGGGGGCATGGCAGTGACTGAATCAGCCCCAGTTTCTGCCCTCATGAAGTGCACAGTCTAGTGGTGAAGAGATAAGTCCCCAGACACTGCTAGTTCAGACTGGTGATGGCTGGGAGACGGGAAGCTTAGGGCAGAGTGATGGGTTGTGATGGGGGCAGCACAGGCCGAAGGTCTAGGGCTCTGGTACCGGGAAGAGTGGGCAGAGCATGCTCAAGATTGTGCTTGGGGAAGCCTAGAGGGCAAATCCAACCCAGGAGGCACCTGATGCAGCCCAGGGGGTCAGGGAGGGCTCCCTAGAGAGGGAGCATTGAGTCTTGAGGGATTAGGAGAGACTTAGTGAGAAGGTAGGGAATGCAGTTGCAGGCTGAGGGAACAGCCTGTGCAAAGGCCTAGAAGGGAAAGAAGCTGGGGCTTCTGGTGCTTTTTGTTAGATTTCTTTTTTTTTTTGAGACAGAGTCTTGCTCTTGTCACCCAGGCTGGAGTGCAGTGGCACTCACTGCAGCCTCCACCTCCTGGGTTCAAGTGATTCTCCTGCCTCAGCCTCCTTAGTAGCTGGGATTACAGGCACCACCATGCCCATAATTTTTATATTTTTAGTAGAGACAGGCGTTTCACCATGTTGGCTAGGCTGGGGTTGAACTCCTGACCTCAAGTGATCCACCCGCCTTGGCCTCCCAAAGTGCTGGAATTGCAGGCATGAGCTGCTGTGCCTGGCCAGGATTTATTTTAGAGTGCTGAAAGTGGGGGTGCAATGGGGAAGCAGACAGCTGGGAGGGGCAGTAGGGACTAGATCATGAGGGCTTTTATGAGTTTTTTGTTTGTTTGTTTTTAAGAGACAGGGTCTCTGTCTTCGAGGCTGGAGTGCAGTGGCACAATCATGGCTCACACAGCCTCAACCTCCTAGGCTCCAGCAGTCCTCCTGCCTCAGCTTACCGAATACCTGGTACTACAGGCACACACCACCATGCCTGGCTAATTTTTTAAACGTTTTGTGGATATAGGGTCTTGCTATGTTGCCCAGGCTGGTCTTGAACTCCTGGGCTCTAGCAATCCTCCCACCTCAGCCTCCCAAAGCCTTGGTATTATAGGCTGCATGTGGCCTTATGAATGTTAGTGTACTGAATGCCGAAGACATCACTGAGAGGTAGGAATTACTATCCTTATTTATGTATTTTTTGAGACCGTCTTGCTCCATGTTGCCAGGCTGGAGTACAGTGATGTGATCTTGGCTAACTGTAACCTCCGCCTCCCAGGCTCAAGCGATTCTATCGCCTCAGCCTCCTGAGTAGCTGCAATTACAGGCATGCGCCACCACGCCCAGCTAATTTTTGTATTTTTAGTAGAGATGGAGTTTCACCATGTTGGCCAGGATGGTCTCAATCTCTTGACCACGTGATTCGCCCACCTCGGCCTCCCAAAGTGCTGGGATTACAGGCGTGAGCCACCACGCCCAGCCATCACTATCCTTATTTTATGGAGCAGGAATTTAGGGTTCAAGAAGCCAAAATTTCATGTTCATAATCACCCACCTAGGAAGTTGCAAAGCCAGAATTTGAACTTGGATCTGTCTGAGCTCTGAGCTGAATGAGAGGAGGTAGGAACATTGGACATGATTAGGTCATACAGGATTGTGGGTGCCAAGTTTGGGGGTGATCAGACTTTACCAGGGACATTGGGGAGCCATGGCAGGTTTTAGGCAGAGGGAGGGGCAGGGTCAGGTTTGGCTTTAGAAAGATCCCTTGGCCTCTAGGCCAGACCCGGTGACTCACGCCTGTCATCCCAGCACTTTGGGAGGTGATGCGGGCATATCACCTGAGGTCAGGAGTTCAAGACCAGCCTGGCCAATATGGCGAAACCACGTATCTACTAACAATACAGAAATTAGCCCGGCGTGCCTGTAATCACAGCTACTTGGGAGGCTGAGGCAGGAGAATCGCTTGGAACTGGGAGGCAGAGGTTGCAGTGAGCCAAGATCATGCCACTGCACTCCAGCCCGGTGACAGTTAAGACTCTGTCTTACAAAAAACAAAAAATTAGCTGGGCGTTATGGCGCATGCCTGTAATCCCAGCTACTCGGGAGGCTGAGTGCAGGGTGCTGTGGGTGTGGACACCGGAGGGCGGTAACTGAGCGGAGATAGCGGTGGAGTGATCTTGTGTAGATTCGCTGTGGGTGGGGAACATGAATCAAGTTTCAGGGCAGAAGTGGACCTGCAAGACGCTAGGGACAGGAAGTAGAGTGTGCTACCTCCTAGTAGCAGAGATGTCAGTAGGAGGCTGGGGCAGGGCAGGGGTGATGTCATTACACAGAGGCCATTACTGAGGAGGGTAACAGCTTGGATTCCAATCCTGATTTCTTCACTTTCTTGCTATGTGACCTGGAGCACGAACCCCTCGTTTTTTTCTCTCTCCTTTTCCTTTTCATTTTTGAGACGGAATCTTGCTTTGTTGCCCAGGCTGGAGTGCAGTGGCATCATCTCGGCTGACTGCAACCTCTGCTCCCGGGTTCAAGCGATTCTCCTGCCTCAGCCTCCTGAGTAACTGGGACTACAGGCATGCGCCACCATACCCAGCTAATTTTTGTGTTTTTAGTAGAGATGGGGTTTCACCATATTGGCCAGGCTGGTCTTGAACACCTGACCTCGTGATCTGCTGGCCTCGGCCTCCCAAAGTACTGTGATTATGGATGTGAGCCACTGTGCCCAACCATTTTAGTTTTTTAAAAACAGAGATGAGGTCTATGTTGCCTAGGTTGGTCTCAAACTCCTGGGCTCAAGTGATCCTCCCATCTTGGCCTTCCAGAGTGTTGGGATTAGAGGTGTGAGCCACCACGCCCAGCCTATGCCTCATTTTAAAATTACTCTTATATCACAGAGTTGGTTTAAATGAGTTAATACCTGCAAAGCACTTTATGCAGTGCTGGGCACACAGTAAATACTCAGGGAAGTGCCAGCTGCTATTAGTGTCACCCATATACTTGTGTAATGTTAGTATGCTGAAAACCAGTCTCCTTCCCTACCCTCAAACCTCCACATCTCCTCCAGGTGCCTTCAAATCTCTTGACAAAGATGGCACTGGACAAATCCAGGTGAACATCCAGGAGGTAAGAACCCCCATCTTGGGGTGTGGGTGCCTGGGCAGACCCCATCCCTCAGCCTTTCGTACCAGTCCTGAGCTTCAGTCGCCTCCCTCCTATTTTGCCAGCAGCCCCTGGGTGAGGACAGACGGGCTGGTGCTCTGGTGTTCCTTGTCCTCATTCTCTGCCCTCCTCTCCCCAGTGGCTGCAGCTGACTATGTATTCCTGAATGGGATCCCCAGACCCACCCTCTCACCGCCTCGCTGTAGGAGTCACCTGGAGCCTCGGTCTTTCCCAGGGCCGATCCTGTCTGCAGTCACATCTTTGTGGGGCCCGTCGACCCAAAAGCTTTTGTTCTCCCAACACTTGTTACCCAACTTCTCAACATTCAGGGCCCAACATGCCCTGCCTGAGATCCCCCTGGCTCTAGGATACTCTAACAAGCTCTCCCCAAGGGTCTCCCCACTCCCACCACGCCCCATGCACACCTGCTCTGTAGCCTCTCCCGTGTCCCTGTGCCAAGCCTAGCACTTGTGATGCTTCCATGCCCCAAGGGCCCTCTCTCAGTTCTGGGAGGATGACTCCAGTCCCTGCACGCCCTGGCACACCCTTCACAGTTGCCACCCAGGCAGCCGAGCTCCAGGCCATGCCAGGCCCAGGTGCCCCAGTGCCTTTGTCTATATTCTGCTCCCAGCCTGCCAGGCCCAGGAGGAAATAAATGCACCCCAGTTGCTGCTCTCTGGGATCTGCCTCCTGATCTGAGAGAGGAGGGGTGGCTCAGGCTCTGGGTCCTGGGGAGCGGGGGAGGTGGTGGGTTTGTCCCCAGGGCTGGATTCATGGCTATCCTGGTTTTTTTCTTGTCTGCATTTTTTTTCTTATCCTTGTTCTTGCTGCTCCCTCTCAGATCCTGTGGAGGCTGAGACAGGATGCAGAAACGCGGGTCATCTCTGCTTCTGCTTCCAGAGTCCGGGCTGGAGGGAGGTCTCAGTGCTACCCCTGGCTCTGTTCCCCAAGGCCACGTTTGCCCCTCTTGCAGCTTCTCCATCCACACTTGGCCTCTGCCTCTGTTGTGTCATTAGTCATGCTCAGTGTCTTCCTTCCCACTTGAGGACACCACCCCATGTCCCTGGGTCCTGAGGGGCAGCCTGTGGGTGCTGTTTGGGGTACTCAGCAGAGGGCCAAGAGGTGGCAACATCCTAGGAGTAGCCCTGGTCGAGCGTGAGGCACAGGGCTGGGGGTAGTGGGCTGTCCACAGGGCAGAGATCCCTGGTTGGCGGGAGGATGGGTTTTGCGGGGATGGGTGCACACACACACACACACACACACACACACACACACACACACACACACAGAGGCCAGCGTTTATTGACACTTGCCCAAGTCCCTCAGACCCCCAGGCTTCTTGGTCTCATTTATTGCGGGGGAAGGAGGCCCAGCCAAGGCAGTACAAGCCGTAGGCAGTGCCTGGAAAGAAGTAGGGGAGACAGAATGAGAGCTAATCCCCTCCCTGAACATCCCGGGCTTTTAAGGGGATCACTTTTTCCCAGCCTGGACCCCAGCTCTAGTTCGGGCTCCAGCTCCCTTCCCAAATTGGACTCCCTAGTGCAAAGCCCCCTAGCGCTGATCTAGACCAGGCTGGAAGCTTCCTCCTCAACTCCTCCCTAGGCCTCAGTCTTGCCGCCACTAGCCCACCTCCCCTCCTGAGACGCAAGCCCAGGTCCTAGGTAGCCCCCTCCCTCCAGGCCCGACTCCAGCTGAGTACTCCACCCCCTTCCTAAACCCAACCCCAGCCCAGATGCTGGTTGGTCCTGCCCGGAAGTCAGCCGCCTCCTCCCCTGGGTCCAGCCCCGCCCCTCACACCGCTCGGGCCGGGGTGGGCCCTGCGCTTACCGCCCAGACACAGCCCCATGGTCACTCGGTACAGGATGTTGTCAACGACGCCACCCTTCAGGTACAACGGGATGCCATTGTCCTCCTGGATGTGGGGGTGTCTGGTGAGAAGGGGGTGCCGGCTGCTCCTTACGGCGCGCTCCCGGCGGGCGCCCCGGGTCCTCCCCCGCCCTGCCCACCTGGAAGAGCTTCTGTTTCTCGAGCACTCGATTCTTGAAGCGGTTCCGGGCTGTGAAGCTGAAGGAGCGGATCAGCGCCTGGGAGACCTGCGGGGTGGGAGGTGGCCGAGTATTGGAGGCACCTGGAGGGGTGTCCTGAAGGGGAATCCCACTCTCTGAGGCCTGGACGTGGGGACAGTCGCAAGCGTCCCAAAGGCAAGACGCGAACTGCCAGCCTGGGTGAGGAGAGGACTCGCCCTGGAGTCTGGCCTGGAGGTGGACCCGGCTGCCCAGAGGGGCCTGGAAGGGAGAAGACCTAGAGGGACTTTGTTCTGAGGGGTCCAAGTCCTGAGATGTTTTTCCGGGGAGGGTTTCCTGGATTAAAGGGAGGAAACCAGATCCCAGAAGCGTGGGGACCGGAATGGAGGTCCCCGGGAGCGTCCGGGCTGCCTGAGAAGCCCCGGGTGAGAGCAGGGTGTTATGTTTCCAGTGTTAACACCTCGGGATGTGAAGTTCACACCCAGGGCTTTGGACCAGGCTGGGGGTCCCCAGCTGTCTCCGAAGCGTGGGTTGTGGGGGAGGGGACTCAGACTGTTCAGCAGGGAGTCCCAGGCCCTGAAGGGGGCTCACGTTCCAAGGCCCGGGATGCAGGGGTGCTTGGAGAGCCCTGTACTAGGGCGAGGGCTTCTGGGTGGGGGGCTCCGGCCCAGCCCATGGGGACCTCACCCGCGGGGCCAGCATTCTGCGTCGTCCTCTTCGGCCGTAGTCACCCCTCTCCGCCCAAGGACACGCGCGGTCCTCCCCAGTCCAGGAACCTCAGGCCCCGCCCCCTGTGTGCACCCTGTCAGCTGGGGACGTGGGGCTGGGGCTGGGGCGTTTTTGGGGGAAGCCCCGCTCCTCGGATTCGTCCACCAAGGAGGAGGCGGTCCCCAGCCCCACGCCTGGGGCCGCAGCGCGCTTCCATTTCGGTCTCGGAATTTTGGCTGGTCACAGCAGAGCGGAAAGCGGTACCAGAGAATACGTTTTTGCAGATTTTTGGAGATTTCGCCGGGGGCAAGTGCAACTCTTTCCCGGGTCTCTCGCTGCCCGCTGGTATGGGAGCCAGGAAAGGCCTAAGCCCGAGTTCAAACCCCCTGTTCTGTCTACACAGCCAGAGATTGCACCTCCGAGCCTGTTTCCGTAACCGTAACGTGAGGGCTAACGAAGGAGCTTCCTCAGAGATTTGTTGAGACGTTAAATGTCCTTGTTTTTAGGAAACACAAGCTGAAGTCTTTGGGGGTAAAACAGTCTTCTGTTACCCCGAGAAACACATCATATCTATTTATAGCTCTCTAATTCTGGCAGGCAGCGGGTGCAGCACAGTTGTCCTCATGGTTTTAGCAACTAGGGAAGATCCTGGCCTAGTCTAAAAGGTTTTCTTTTTCTCTTTTGTTTTTAGACAGGGTTTCGCTGTCGCACAGGCTGGAGTGCAGTGGTGCAATCATAGTTCACTGCAGCCTTGATCTTCTGGGTTCAGCGATCCTCCCGCTTCAGCCTCCTGAGTGGCTGGGACTATAGGGGCGCACCACCATGCCCGACTACTTTTTGTGTTTTTTGTAGAGGCTGGATTTCACCATGTTGCCCAGGCTGTCTCGAACTCCTGAGCACAAGCAATCTGCCGGCCTCAACCTCTCAACGTTCTGGGATTACAGGGATGACCCATCTCACCCAGCCAGTAGACAGTGTTTGCCTATCTGTCTGTCTGTTTTTGAGGCAGCGTCTTGCTGTGTTGTCCAGGCTGGTCTCCAGCTCCTCCAAGTAATGCTCCCACCTCTACCTCCCAAAATGCTGGAATTAGAGGCATGAACTACTGCACCCAGCTTCTAAAAGTTTTTAACAATCTTATTTATTTATTTCGTTTATTTTTTTTTTAGAAAGAGTCTTGCTCTGTCACCCAGGTTGGAGTGTAGTGGTGCCATCTTGGCTCACTGCAACCTCTACCTCCTGGGTTTAGGTGATTCTTGTGACTCAGCCTCCCATGTAGCTGGGATTACAGGCATCCACCACCATACCTGGATAATTTCTGTAGTTTTTAATACAGACAGGGTTACACCATGTTGGCCAGGCTGGTCTCAAACTCGTGACCTCAGGTGATCCATCTGCCTTGGCCTTCCAAAGTGCTGGAATCACAGGCCTGAGCCACTGTGTCTGGCCACAGTCTCTTTTAAAGAGGGCTTTTATAACTATTAAATTCCCTTAACACTTTCAAACTATGCTTGTAAATTTACTGTTAGGTTTTTCCATTTAAGAGCCACAAGTAGGGCCAGGCACAGTGACTCACACCTGTAATCCCAGCACTTTGGGAGGCCAAGGCAGGTCTTACCTCCCAGTTCATGGATCCATTGTTGTGTTCCCCATGGAAGCA
This sequence comes from Alouatta palliata, assembly GCA_004027835.1. Taxonomy (NCBI): domain Eukaryota; kingdom Metazoa; phylum Chordata; class Mammalia; order Primates; family Atelidae; genus Alouatta; species Alouatta palliata. The sequence goes on from PVKV010038059.1 coordinate 10,851, forward strand.
TTCCTCCCCACAAGGACCAAAATCTCTAAACCAGCAGAGCTCAAAAACGTTGAGGAGAGAAGCAATTCTCCAAGTTACTGTGTATAACAAACAGAGAGAGGAACCATTCCTACTCACTTTCCCCCTGATTCCCAGTCCCATAAATTCTCACTATGGGGAAACATCATAAAGTGGTCTCTCATTCAAAGCATGGACTGTGTCCTGTAAGTCACTCCCGTTCTTTCAGGGGATTGTTTCCCAGTGGGTACTTTAATGGATGGAGTCATTGATGACTCATTCTACCTTTCATGTAGGCCAGTTGCTTCTGGGTGATGGGGATGATGGTAAGATTCTATAAGAGATTCCATGGGCGGGAGCCCATTGCTGCACTTCCTTTACTTTTTTTTTTTTTTTTTTTTTAATAGAGATGAGGTGTCACCATGTTGACCAGGCTGGTGTCAAACTCCTGACCTCAGGTGATCCACCCATCTCAGCCTTCCAAAGTGCTGGGATTACAGGCGTGAGCCACCGCACCCGGCACGTTCTTCACTTTCAAATGAATTTCTTTCTTTCTTTTTTTTTTTTTTTCAGAGATAAGGTCTTGCAGGCCAGGCCAACATGGAGAAACCCCTATCTCTACTAAAAATACAACAATTAGCCAGGTGTAGTGGCAGGTGCCTGTAATCTCAACTACTCGGGAGGTTGATGCGGGAGAATGACTTGAACCTGGGAGGCGGAGGTTGCAGTGAGCTGAGATCGCACCACTGCACTCCAACCTGGGCAAGAGCGAGACTCCGTCTAAAAAATAAAATTAAATTAAAAAACAAGAATTTTCACTTCAGTGGCTGCCCTTGGGTGGGCACTTCTATGGGACACAAATATCTTCACAGTCTATGCAGAATCTGAGAGACCCATCCACATACTTGTTCCAAGCTTCCTTGTCATTAATCTTTCAATCTTCTTCCTTCCATATACTCCTGGGCTCAAGCAGTCCTCCAACCTCAGCCTCCTGAATAGCTGGGACTACAGTTATAGACCACCATGCCTGGCTAATTTTATAGAGATGAGGTCCTACTCTATTGCCTAGGCTGCCAGGCTGGTCCTTAACTCCTGGGGTAAAGCAATCCTCCCGCCTCAGCCTCTGAAGGTGCCGAGATTACAGGCATGAGCCACTGTGCCTGGCCTTAGATCCTTATCAGCCTGGAGATGGTACAAGTGGAATCTGCATTAGCAATTTTTCTTTTTTTGTTGTTGAGACAGAGTCTTGCTTTGTTGCCCAGGCTGGAGTGCAGTGGTGCAATCTCGGCTCACTGCAACCTCTGCCTCCTGGGTTCAAGCAATTCTCCTGCCTCAGCCTCCCTAATAGCTGGGATTACAGGCCCACCACCATGCCCGACTAGTTTTTTTTTTTAATTTTTAATAGAGACGGGGTTTCACCATGTTGGCCAGGCTGGTCTTGAACTCCTGACCTTAGGTGATTCGCCTTCCTTGGCCTCTCAAACTTCTGGGATTACAGGCATGAGCCACTGTGCTCAGCCAACAAATTTTCTAACTAGCCTTTCTCTGCTATTCATTTGGCTTCTCACAAGTTACTACCCCCTTTCCTTTGTTCTATCACTTCTCTAAAAATTTTCTGTTCTTTCTTTAATATACTATATAAGCTGGAATTTGAAGCCAGCTGTTTGAGAACTACTCATTCCCAGGATGTCTTCCATGTGTATGTGAAATACACATGTTAATAAGCTTCTGTTTATTTTTCTCATATTAATTTATCTTTTGTTACGAGGTTCATTCCAACTAGGAACTTATGAGGATTAAAGAAAAAAAATATTTTTCCCCAAACCTAAAATGCAATAAAAAATATATTAAAAAAAAATTAAAAAAAAATATTTTTCAGGCGAGGTATCATGGCTCACATCTGTAACCCCAGCACTTTGGGAGGCCAAGGAGGGTGGATGACCTGGGGTCAGGAGTCCGAGACCAACCTGGACAATGTGACAAAATCCTGTCTCTACTAAAATTACACAAATTAGCCAGGTGTGGTGGGTGCCTGGAGTCCCAGCTACTCGGGAGGCTGAGGCAGGAGAATCACTTGAACTTGGGAGGCGGAAGTTGCGGTGAGCTGAGATCATGCCACTGCACTCTATCCTGGGCGACAGAGTGAGACTCCATCTCAAAAAAATAAATAAATGAAAAAAATATTTTTCTTCCTGTATAACCCCCAAAACTTTGCTGAGGTGGGGGAGGGGTCCCTGAATTTTGATGGTAACTTTCTCCATCCTCTCATTTGTGCATGCATTTAAAGTACTTGCTGTTTGCTGCTCATCAGGACCAGTCAGCATAATCATTCTTGTAGCAGACCGATGTGATGGCTTGTGGAATGTCAAAATCATCAAGATTTAGTGGACAATATTGTGGCAAAAAGCAGAAGAACTGCTTGTAGCCTGGAAATACCACTCTAAGGTGTACTGTTGGGTCTGCCAGTTACAAGCAAACTGCTTCTGGTGGTCCTTGATATAGAGAAAAAGGCATTAGGCAGGTGAATAGCTGCATACCAATACCAGACTGTTGATTTGCTCCAGCCAAGGTATTACATCTGGGACAGCAGCTACAATTAGAGTAACTACCTGATTACGTTTGCAATAGTCCACAGTCATTCTCCCAGATATTATTTCTTGATGCAGTTTATTTTTATTTATTTATTCATATTTTTTGAGACAGGGTCTTGCTCTGCCATGCAGGGTGGAGTGCAGTGGTGCAATCTTGGCTCACTGCAACCTCCACCTCTCAGGCTCAAGCGCAACCCTCCCACCTCAGCCTTCCAAGTAGCTGGGATCACAGGCATGGGCCACCACACCTGGCTAATTTTTGTATTTTTTATAGAGATGGGATTTTGCCATGTTTCCCAGGCTGGTCTCAAACGCGTGAGCTCAAGTGATCTGCCTACCTCAGCCTCCCAAAGTGCTGGGATTACACATGAGAGCCACTGTGCCTGGCCATGATGCTTATTATTATTATTTTTCTTTCTTTTTTTTTGAGACGGAGTTTTGCTCTTGTTACCCAGGCTGGAGTGCAATGGTGCGATCTCGGCTCACCGCAACCTCCGCCTCCTGGGTTCAAGCAATTCTCCTGCCTCAGCCTCCCGAGTAGCTGGGACTACAGGCACGTGCCACCATGGCCGGCTAATTTTTGTATTTTTAGTAGAGACAGGGTTTCACCATGTTGACCAGGATGGTCTCGATCTCTTGACCTCGTGATCCACCCGCCTCGGCCTCCCAAAGTGCTGGGATTACAGGCGTGAGCCACTGCACCCGGCCTTTTCTTTTTTTTTTGAGACGGGGTTTCACCCACCGCACCCGGCCTTTTCTTTTTTTTGAGACGGGGTTTCACCATGTTGACCAGGATGGTCTCGATCTCTTGACCTCGTGATC